>APFE030666588.1:12333-25091 GCA_000404065.3 Pinus taeda | reverse complement strand
ATAATATCATGTACTATTTCCTTTTTGGGTGGCAGACCTTTAGGTTCTTGAAACAAGATATCATACTTTGAAAGAACCTTTTCTAAATCAGCTTGTTGTTTAGCATTACAACCCTCAAATACATTGGTTTTATCAGGTTTCTTTTCCTTTACAACCATCAGTAAGAATTGTTTGCATGAATTTATCATTATTTTCATCTACGCTGAGTTTATGAGGGTATAATTATTCTTGAGCTTATGATCTCTTACAAAATATTCGATTTCATCTTTAACAAGTAGATACTTGTTCTTAGCTCTATAGAAAATAGCTTTTCTATCATACAAGTAAGGAATTCCTAAAACAATTCCACATATATCCAAAGGAATTATGTCTAACTCAAGCTCATCTACAAATGCTGACCCAAAAGAAAACTTGAGTTTGCACTGTTTAGTCACTTGTAGTTGTGCTTTATCATTCAACCATCCTAATGGGTATGGTTTCTTGTGAGGTGTAGTTGACAATCCCAATTTATTTACAATTGCTTCAGAAATTAAATTTACTTGTGAGCCACTATCAAACAAAGTATCATTCTTTTGATGTTTGGAAATAACTCGAATATGGAAAAGCTCAAATCTGTTTATCTCATTTTCTTCATCAATAATAGATTGTGCAGAATTACTAGTAGATGCTTCAGAATTCTTACCTTTTATACCTGTGGCTGCAATGGTTTTTTCATCTCTTGAGTCTAACCCCAAATCTTTCTGAATAGCTACAACAATCTTCTTCTTCTTGCCCTCGAATTTCTTAGGTCTCATCTTTGGATGCAGAATCCAACAATGCTCATCATCATGCCCATCCTTTTTACAGTGAGTGCATGAAGCCTTGCTTTTCTGTGCAGTGTTAGCCTTCCTTGCTTTCCACTTCTGCTTTCTTTTCTCCTTACTCTTGCTTGTAGTGGGTTGGGATGGTCCCCTAACTTCTAGATTTCCATTCTTTCCTCCAGCTTCTAGATGAGTAGCTTGTACAGATACCTCATCTATACTAGTGGGATTGAACATGAGGATAGTATGCCTCATGTAGTTGTGTAGACCACCAGTGTACTTCAACAAAGTCCCTGGTGAGTCTAATGAGATTCCTAGAATCAATGCTCTCTTTCTAAATTCTTGAGTGTACCCTTACACACTTTTCCCTTTCAACTGCCGAAGAGTTTTCCAACTCATCATGGCTTGTTGCATGTAGGCCAATGGATAGAACTGCTTTTTGATTGCAGAAACACATTTGCTCCAAACAGAGATAGTCTTACCATGTCTCTTCAGGTCAACTTGGGTTTTGCCTTCCCACCAGACCAAGGCAGTGCCTCCTAGGCGTGGGCTTGCCAGCTGAATCTTGCTCTTGTCTGAATCGATGTTTTGTACTCTGCAATAAACATCAATTTGTCTAATCCAATTTTCCAACTTTTCTGCATTTAGCTCTCCATCATATGTAGGCAAATCAAATTTAATCTAACTTGATGAAATATGCTTTCTTGTTATGTACAGGGCTATTAGGAGGTGTGAGAAAGCTTTCCGCTTTCCCTTTTCCTTTGGAGTGGTCACGGAAATGTGATTCATCTTCTCCTTTGTCTTGTTTAGACCCGGATGAATCTTCATCCTTGTGTTTTCTAAATTCCTTATACATTTCTTCTACCATGGACTTTATGGCTAGGAAACTTTCTATGAATTGAGGGTCTAGACCCATAGGACCTTCCTCTGACATTGTCTTTTGAGGATAGACTCTCCCAATTTCAGGATTAGTTTCGACCAACTCTCCTTCTCCTAATTTGAGCTTTGATCTAGTGAGCATTCACAGCGAAACCAACACAAGCTTGTCTAACCTTATAGCCTAAAGCTCTGATACCACTTGATCCGAAAATCACCCTATGAGTGATCTCAGTTAAAGATTTACTAAATGAAGGTATTACAGACTCGTGCTGGTGTGTGTCCATGTTATTTTAGGCAACAGATCGATCAAATTGCAAAATACATAGACACTGGAAAATGGAAAACAATAGAGAAACACAGTAAGCAAATACAAGAACACAACAATTTAATAAGGAGTTCACCCTATCCTCCAGGGCTATGTCTCTGGTCCAACTTTCAATGGTGGCCTTCTTTTACTATGTCTTGAGCAGAGAATTACAATGAAGGAGCTCAATATGAGTCTCCTGAAACAGAATTGCTTGGCAAGGTGGTTCTTGGATTCCCTAAGCCACTAGAGTACATAGACTCTTTTCCTTACCAGATTTTGACCTTTCTGGTCTTTAATGGAAGGAGCCTAATGTGGTGCTCAGTCTTGATAGATCCTCTCGGGGATGGCTTGAACCTCTCAAGCTCTCTAGTGCTCGACGTTGCCTGTGGTCAGCTCGGCCCTCTGTCTTTCTGCTTTTTCTTCACTGTCTTTTATTCATTTTCTTTGTCTTCTTCCTTTTCTTCTCCATCTTCGGTGATCTTCTGCTTTGTCTTTTCATGGCTTTAAAGCCATTCAATCTCATGGCTGTTCGATTCCCCTTCCAGCTCCATTGGATCGCCTGCTGTAGCTTCGCTTGGAGTTCCCTGTCTTGGCATAATCATCAGACTCAGAGGGAGTGGCCACTTGTCCTCCTACAAACTGCGCCAAATTTTTCCTTGTTAGTTCGATTCTTTGGTTACATCATGGAATGAGTCATTTGCCACCTCGGCGATCAAATCAGACATCAAACTTCTCTCTGTCGCAACCTAATCCCCTATCAATTTCGGCTTTCCCATCGGGCGTGATCTTAGTCGTTAGATCTGGAGCTCTCAGATTTGAAACCATTTGCTCATTTCGTGCGGTTGACTTTCTCGACCGTTAGCGCGCGATGAGTGGCGGTTTTTTCTCTCCTCCGCTTGCCTTGCATCGGGCGTTGAGTGGAATCGCTAGGTTTTGGCCAAATCTGCTTACCGCCCAAGGGTTCCCTTGATGAATACTGTTGGTTTTTGGAGTGCGGGTCCCGCCTTTAGCCTTTGGCACTTTTTTCCCATGGTTCTCCCGGATTCCATGCGACCAAGCACTCGGGGCCTTTCCATTTCGAGGGGTTTTGTCTAGCGATGCGCGATTAGCGCTAAGCACTAATCGTGCATCAGAAACTGCCCCCTTTTCCCGGTCCGGGTTTCCCGGGTGCCAGTTTCGCCTCCTGTGCAGTCTCCATGGGCCTCGGTCAGCACGCTTTGACCGAGGTCCTCGTCATTCCACGCTGGCTGCTAACTGCCACTGTTTAGAGGTTTTTCTGATCGCTCTGTGCTCTTAGAATTTGAAGTTTTTCCTGATTTGATACAATCATGGTTCTCTGATAATTCTTCATGGATCCAATTTGGATCACTCAAAGGAGCAACGAGAGTGTGTGACCTCCTCTAGATGGTTTCAATGTGAACTTGTGTGCTTAATCAAGCCCTAATACATTTTTTCTCTTTTGATATTAACGTATTTGGGAAAGGTAAAAGCCAAACAATGTGTAGGTCAGTGTATCAATTAGCAAGGAGACAAAAACATATGCAATTTTTACATCAAGGTCAAATTAAGAGAATGAAGTTTTGATTGGAAGCATGCGATCATGAGAAGTGTTGGAAATTTCTACAACAAATTTGGAAGAGAAAGGTTTGGGTGATCTATCTACTAAAATAAATGTTCGAAGGTAGAAAAATATGGAAGATTTTGCATGTATTTTTAATTTTGAAATGAGATTTGGATATTTGTTTTCTCAAACAATTATGTGTATGAAAATTTGGAAATTAGCCAAATTCAACATATGTATAATCAAGAAATGTGAACTTCGAAAGTATTTTGAAAGGGGGGCGGAACCCACATGGACAATACAATATAAAGGAGCTTTGTCATGGTTACATGTGATCATCTGGGGTTACACAGGGTTCGATGGTCCCTACCAACTAGCAAAACTACATCGATAAGCTCACAATCTTAGTAAACTCAAGTGTGATCTCCATCAACGGAATAGATGGTGCAGTTGGGATAATACAAGGATTAAAAATTTGTCACCAGTTGATTTGAACAACTCATGACAAAACAATTCATGTTGGGCATGATTGTCAACCTACACGTTGAAAACCGGCTAGAGAAGTCGTAGGAAAGAGGAATGTGATTCTTGACAATCGCTCCAGAGACAATCATACAATGTGGTCATGCATACAACCTTTAGTAGTAGCCTAGATAAGGCACTGTGCCAAACATGTTGGAAAATGTGGCAGTCTTCCAGTATTGTCACATATTGTAATACTAATTGTGAACTCATCTCTAAATTATGGCTCGACATCTGACATGGACTACGTGCCATAACAACACTGGGTCACAAAAAGGACTATGCAGGGAACCAAATTGGTGTTTTATTCTCAGTCATTATTTTAATCTTTCTGGTGGTATTCTTTGACTGCCAATATGTACATGGATAATATAATTTGTTTGCTTGCAAATCATGGGAGAAAGCATGAATGTGACCTAGAAGAAGGGAGCTAAGGTTTCTGCAGAAGCCACACAACCAAAGTTTCAACGAAGAACACAACAACAAAAGGTGATTGGATGTAAGCAAGGCATAATGATAGGAAATCCAACAATTCATGCCTTCATGGTTCCACAGTAACGTCCACAACAAAATCCAACGCTAGGGCTTCTCAAAACTTTACTTTTCTCCTTACATCCTCTCTTCCATCAATATGTAAAGTTCCTCATCATGGTGTTAGCGGTCATGTCGAGATCAATTGAACATGTACGAGGTAGTTGGCATGAGAGAGTAGTGAGGAAGTTCAAGAGTCATGAGGGGAGGTCAAGGGTCACGGTAGGTGAACAATCACCTTATCTCTATAAATCTACCCTCATGCCTCATTACAAGAGGGGACTTTAGAACTTGATTTGAGGCTAGGATTAGATGATCAATTTTTGCTTGAGAGCTAGAGGCATTAAGCTCTTGGCAGCTAGTAGAGTGGAGTTGTAGTGAGGCTAGGGTTTTTCATTGGGCAATGACATGATCAACCCATGTTCCATTGTTTGGTTTTGACCAATCACAAGATATGTACTTGAAGTTTTAGCAACATTAATAAGATGTTCTTCCTATTTGGCATTGATTCCAATGCTTACTCATGGTGGTTGTATTGGTTGTTTGATATTTTCATTGTATTTGTATGTGTGCTTTCATACACACAATATGTTATGAATGATTCATGGTTGCTGCATGTATGTATTGCTTTTGAATCTATGTTTACTTATTTCTTTCCATGTCAGTGATCTATTGTGAACTATTTTGCAATTAACTTCTAACATGTTATTGTTTATGTGTGTCTGATTGGGTTTTGTCTCATTGATCCCTCTCATGGCATACCTCTTCTTATTGTGAGACTTGTTTATACTTCTTTCTACAGTTTGTCAATCTTGGGCTGATTTTGTTTCATTGTCTAGGAATTTTGTTCTTGTCCCCACTCTGACACCTCCTCATTTGGTAACAAGGAGCGAAAACATTCATGGTGGCAGTCGTGCCCACATACTGGATGGGGATCCTATCCCAAACGGTGCGAGGTATAATCGAGACTTCACATGGGGGAGACCCCTTGATTGTTGGTCGTACATTTTAGCCCATCAACAAAATTGGCGCTAGAAAGAGGGCTAGATGACAAGCTCAGCCCTTGGAGTCCACAATTTAGTCTCATATCTTGTAAATGGATTTGTCTCGAATCTCGTTCCTTGGGTGCTTCTCTAACTTATCCAATTGTTAATGTTCAATCCCCAACAAGCAGCTCTGTCACTTGTCTCAGTGAAAGTTTAATGGTGAGGATGGAACACCCATAACCAAACACTTTTTTTATTTCCTTACATTTTACGAATCTTACAATATTGACGATGAAGAGTTTGTGCGTGTGCTTTTCTTCCTCACCCTTGAAGGTCACGTTAAGAAATGGTGCCACACGTTGCCATCAGCTTCCATCCATTCATTCGAGCAACTCATGAGTGAGCTCCAATGAGATTTTCATAGATACGATTCTCAAGATGTATTAATAGGGATAAATGAGCTCAGAGTGAAAACTAGAGAATCTCTAGAGGATTTTGCTATTACATTTGTCCATCTTTGTTTTGAATTTCCTAAAACAGATGTCAGCTGGGTGTATTTGAGTAAAAAATTGCAACGATTGGTTTTCATTTCTCTGCAACATCTTCAATTTGAAACAAATTATGATTCTTATGAGTATCATGATGATTTAAAAATTACAAAGTGTCCATATTTTACCCTTAATCTAGTTTTTCCTATCTCTTTGAATCAGGAACAACCTCAAGCTCTTGAGGAGGAAATTACTGCTCGCAAAATTTCTCATTCTCCTCCGTCTTTGTTACCTAGCGAAGATTTGGTCATAAATAGTTTAGATGATGAAAAACACTTGTAGGGAAATGAACCAACTTGTATCACCTCCGAATATATCATACATCTTGTTGAATCAGAACTTGAAGATCAAGTTGATGTAACATCTCTCCATGTTGATGAAACCAAGCTCAAGTCCATTGAACACATGTCTCACTCTCTTCCTAAATTTCATTCACCTATCGACAATGACTTGGATCTTGTCTTAGTTAAAGTTGACTGTCCTATCAAATCCATGGACCATGACATGTATGCGAATCCATTTCTCCTTCTGGAGGGCACTAATGTACAGGATGTGAGTCATGGTCAGATTGGAGCCCCTTTATCTGACCCTTTTCATCCATTTTACCCTGATTTATTTCATGTGTTTGCTACACCAACAACTTCTACAAATCATTCACATCTTTATCCTGCTTGTGTTGGTTGAAATCATGTACATGGGGGTGATGTTTCACAATCACAATATGAGGATCTTGGATATCTTGTTCCTGACCTCTTCCATCCACAATATTTAACAGGTGAAGAAGAAGGCCTTACATCTTGGCCAATCCAAGATGGTTTTCTCATTGATTCCTCTTCAATTTCAATCTAAGAAGAGCCTTATATGCCAGATACCCAACCTGATCTAACTCGTGGCTTTAATGATTGTCAATCCATCAAATATATATTCACCCATACCTTTGATGATTATCATTCATATCCACCTACCAATCTTACGAATCCACCAAAATTTGATGATGCACGTTGCGAAGGTTCAGGGAATCATCGGAAGTTGAGGCACTTTAGCTTTCGCTGATGGTTATGTCAGGGTCTCATGTGCATGATGAAACCCCTGAACCAAGTCAAATTAAGGTTTCTATAATTAGGGTTTCTGTACACCATGGTCCTCTCGACACCATTTTGACAGATGCAAGCACATCTTGGGAAACCTTTAATTCAGGAGAAGTTTCTCTGAGCACATCTTTTCCCCACCTATCAACTAATATGCATGAACCTATATACCCTAATTTATTTTCTAAGGAGGGTACACTGACCATTATCTCAAATATTTGTGACTGTTGCCTAGTTAGCACTGTTTGTGAACATATACAAGCAGATGATGTCTTACAATCCCCTATATGGGAAGGTAGCAATCACCTAACCTCTCCTATGCCTAAGACTGTTCTGGTTAATTCAATTCATTCTTGGGAATCTAGAGAATCTGATCTGTTGAACTGCCAATCTATTAATATTCAGACATCTAATCCAATCAACAATATGTTCATTGATAATTGTCCTGGCACAAATAATGATGACCATATGCATTCACCTGTTAATCTTACAAAACTACTGATATTTGATGGCTTTCCATTTGAAGGTTCATATATTTGTCAGGATGGTGAGGCACCTCAGCTTCTATTGATGGTTATGTCAGGTCATCATATCCTCGATGAAATCCATGGAAAACTTCAAACTAGGGTTTCTGAGATTAGGGTTTCCACGCATGAATCATCCTTTATCTCAATTACACTTGGCAAAAACCCCTCTTTTCAAAGTCATCAAGTTATACTTGGATTGAAGGATCTTATCTAACATATTTCTTTGCTAGCAGGTAGCACCTTGCCTCACTTACATTGGATTTAGGGTTAACCATGAATGGATGTATGCCATGGCTGGATGATTATAGATTTCAAGTTTGTGTTTTTGTTTACTAGGATTGGATTGCAGTTTGTCTTGAACGATCTTTCTTGGCACATTTTCCTGTAAGTAGACATGGCCTTCTTGCTGTTGTGCATGTTTCATAGGTGATAATTTTGTTTTTTGCACAATTCTTTTTACAGATTCTAAACGCTAACATATTTTTTTTTCGCAAGTTGGGAATTGCTGTGATGGATGCATTGGAAGTTTGATTTCACATGACCCGACCTCCTCTCTAGTTAAATTAGGGATTATGGTTTAGAATAGTTAGGTTTTTCTCATTAATTTGCTGATTAAGGTTTGCTCCTTATCATTTTCTTTAGGCTTTAAATTTTTATATTTTGTTTTCCTTATTTTTCAATTTTCCATTAGCTTGCATTCATATTATAGCACTACTCGTTGCTGCATAGCATGCATAACATCTTTGTATGGTTCTTTTATCTGCAATTAGTTGATCTCTTCCACACATTTACATAAAAAAACATTGCATTGCATCATGATCCCTACCTGCTGCATTACATGATGCATTTGTCTTCTGGCATAACACACACTCATTGTTGACCTAGCCTGGCATTTTTCTCTATGCTACATGCCACTGCATGAGCCTTTGCGAACCTGGAGCCTTCGATCCTTTAATGCTATGAATAGCTTTCTCAAACTTGTTTACACACGCTCAAACCCTAAGGTAAGATTGCTTGGCCTCCTCACACATGTTGACACCCTTAGACGGTTGCATGGTCATGCTTGCCCTAATATCAAAACCCTAACCTAATGATTGTGTGTGGTGCAATGGTTACTCCAAGAGGTAGATTCTCTTAGAAATGGTCATCAAAGTTACATCCTTGACATCATTCCTATGAGTCTAACTCATTAGCAAGGAAAAATAGGAACAAGTTGCTTGTGGGGAACCCTGATCAGTTTGCACGACCTATAACCATAACCCGAACCTTGTGCTCAACATGGTCTCAAATGTTTCAATGACTTGTTTCATTTTTCACCTGTTAACTGGAGATGAGATGTGGAAGATTGGCATAAGGACAAACCAAAACCATAATATCTTTTAGTTTTTGTTAAACAAGAAAAAACCTCTCTTGTCTAAAATATAAGTCAGGATCCCTCATCCACTGTAGCGCAATGAACGCCAAATAATAATGGCTAATGTGCACATGAAATAAAATGAAATTAAATAAAGGGTAAAGGATCGAGAAATGATTCTCTCACATAGAGGTAATGTAATGTCTCCGCTGGGGTACTGACCAGGCTCGCTGAAAGCGGAGAAATGTTTGTGATTTCTTGAAGTGCTCCGTTAGGGTACCGTCCAGGCCTGCTAGTAGTGGAGAAATACCAAAAACTTATTTTAAAAATTATGGACACAATAAGCCCTCTGTGTCGTTCTTTGCATCATCATCAACTTGCGTGAACTTCTAATTGGGCGTTTACTGACTAGCAGGACCTAACTAAGACACAGGGGAAAGACATATTTGTAAAGGTCAAGATAATGTAGGAGATACCCATAGAGACTGTTCAATACTTCTTTGCATCATTATCTAGACTCGAACTATGATAGGGATGTTGGAAGAGATGTTGGATTCTACCAGTGGTTCGCCAATTGTTGTAGCCGCTACAACAACACCCAAAATTTTGGGTCCCCCCTCCCTTCTACTCGCCCTTGTCTATCGGGGTTTTGATAAGGTTTTCAATTGGTTACTCTCCCTGTGACCCTTCCAATCAAACCCCGTTGATGTACCCATTCATGCTTCACGTATTGAATTCACACATCATGTGTTGTTTCAGATACCGACCTTATGATTGCATTAGGGTTTTGAAGGTTTGTTGCTTTAGTGTTGCATTAAGGGTCTCCCATGATTTTGAAACTTTTCTTTCCAAATATGCATCACGTTCAGTAGAGGCCCTATATGTGTTCGAACATGGATTAAATTTGGCTTTCCTTATGATTGACCATATTAGGGTTCACACAAAAATATCACTATTGTAGACTAACTTATTTTTATCCCGTGTTCTTTTCAGGAGATTGGTTGAAGATGCCATGGAGATATAGTGAACTATGCTACAGTTGCATCAAGTAGTCCCTTGACATGAAACTGCTAAGATTCTCTCATGCCTAAGGTTGTATGAACCTCATATACTCTTTTAAGTAGTTTAAGGAAAAAAAGGGTCAATATGAGACAAAACACTCTTTAATGCATGGAAATTGTTTAATACATGGATGACGAATATTTAAGATTAATAAATTGGTTGTGCTTTTGATTTTGAACCATCATAAATCACCTAGAAGTCATATGGGAGGTTTCTTTGCTGAGAAGGATTAAAAGCCATAAAAGGACAACACGCACTCCAAAGCGATGCATGGGGGCATAAATAATAAAGGGTATGGAAAGTATGACTAAAGGTTGCCATGGGAGAGTGAGAATCACGTACCATCAGAGATAGGTGTCAAATATGATTTTTAAAGGAAACGATGATGGAGACCCATTCTAGTTTCTCACATGAGCGCAATTTAAAAAAAAATAAAAATATTTTATGCACATTGTAAAATAATTTTCGGTTCATAAGCCAACAATGGGCATTATACGAGACCACTCCATGAGGAGAATAATTGATAGCGGAGTTCCGTATTTACCATCCGGGGCAACTTTGAAAGTTTACCACCCTGCTTTCCATATAGAGATTAGGTAGAAACAATATCTATCATAAACTGGTATAAAGCTTGGCGAGTGGACGAAGGAAAAATATGAACGTAGTAGCGTAGTAGCAATGTGCAGGTTGCAGAGTGATCCTTCGAAGGGCCATTGCAGTTAGTCAAGCTTCAAAAACCTCTACACAAAGCGTGAAGATTGTTTCATGCCATGGGAACATCTATGCCTAAAACCTGATAATGCGATGTAAATTGAAGCTCATATGCAATGATTAACGACGTAGAGGATGTGACCCTTGAAAACCAGTGTTGCATTGGGATTCAAGGCTGCTTATGGGCTTACATATTCCAATATACTTGATCTATCTGCACTGGAGTTCTAGAGTGTGGTTGGGTGAGGTTGCAGATATCAACTCCAACCCATAATGCTCTCTAGTTAAAAGTGACCTAGCCAGAATTAATATTTCACAACCTGCATAAGTGCAAATTCGCAGCCTTTTCATTGGTCTCCAAGTCGCAGCGCAGAGCTTTACCTAGTCACATGAACTCTGTGACCTTCAGTAGCCCCTTGCAACTGGAGAATGTGATCCATCTTTATGTGTGTCCATGTGATCCTTTCACAGTCGCATTTTAAAACTCCAGCAAGCCACCAGAAGTGCGACCTGTTCGAGAGTTGTGACCATGTGATCCCCAAAGGTCACAATCCCTCCATGGGTTGTAGAGTTGTGTTAAATTTATAATTTCACCAACCGCGCGGTCAGCAGTCAACGGGAACTCAGAAAACCACCACGGCAAATCAAAACCGCCAGTATTATATCGCACCACCCTTCAGCGTAAAGCAGTTTCCGTGCAACGAGCTCCGATGGAATTTGGAGCTGACAACTGTCCAACAGTGACGCTCGCATGACATAAGCACCTGACACTTTTCGGAAGGTATCTTTCACCCATCTCACCTCTTCCGATATCGTTTTCACCCGTTGACTTACCTCCAGCATTTACGTTCGTTGATTTACCAAGTTGCACGATGGGTTAAAGGACAGTGAGAAAGGGTGTCCCGATATGCAACCTCCGCCGTTGGATTAAAGGCAAGTTTGTCCGCCGTCTGATCATGAGAAATGTATACGGGCCTGTTGACAATTAAATATTACCCATACCCTATGTTTATTATTATGTCATATATTTGGTAATTTCTTTAATGTTTTTGATACAGGGAAGTTAAAAGGAGTATGGGCGAAAATGTAAGGTAAGTTTTTATTTTATTATTTTGGCATATGTATTGAATGACCGTTGACTCCATGTTATTAGAGTATTGCACACGGGGAGAAAAACTCCAGTTCTCGGCAGCAAAGAAAACAGAGGGTCTGCAGCACCCGTAAAAATACAGAGAATTAATTTTGTATTGCAGGGGGAGGAATGCACAGAAGTGCACAAATATTTTTGGATTTGTAATGTAAAATGTTTTTATGCAGCAGAGTAATTTTGGATTGTAATGTAAAAGTTGCACAGCAGTGCAAGAGGAGAAGTAAATGAAAACCAGTGGGTTGTTTTGTTTTCAAATCCATGAATTGTTTCACACAGGTGAAAAGGTAAATCTGTAACTCCCTGTAAGTTTTGTTTTCACACAGCAGTGAATGTAAATGAAATATTTACACACAGTGGTGTAAAATTTCATAGGAGGCAGAGTAAATTTTGTGAAAATGTTTTGGTGAATCCCTCTGAGTAAAAGAGGATGAATATGTAAGAGTTTTTGTTTAAAGAATATAAATCATTTTATGGTGGTGAAATACTCTGTGGTCTGTAATTAATTTTAAAAAGACTTCTCTGTGTAAAAGATCTTGGTGCAAAGGAAACAGAGCATTGCCTCTGTGTTTTATATTTTGTGGTTTTGGTATTTTCCCATCACAACATTGCAAAAAATATCCAACAGTGGTATCAGAGCAGGCTTAGGCTCTTTGTAGGAGACAAAGAAGCTGAAGGGAGGAGTTCTTTTGGTTGCAGCAGTCAGTTGTTTTAAGACATACAGTCAAGAAGTTG
>APFE030666588.1:643-12313 GCA_000404065.3 Pinus taeda | reverse complement strand
AGGACAGCAGCAAGGATTTTGATCCTAGTTTGTACAAGAGTATTGTAGGCAGCCTTATGTATTTAACAACAACTAGGCCTGATATTATGTATGCTCTTAGTTTAATTTCCAGATTCATGGAGAGGCCAAAGGAGGCACATTGGCAAGCAGCAAAAAGAATTCTGAGGTATGTGAAAGGCACTAAAAGGTTTGGAATTTTATATAATGTCTCAGAACATTCAGATTTGGTTGGATACACAGATAGTGATTGGGCTGGAAGTGTTGATGATCGGAAGAGCACTTCCGGTTATGTTTTCCATATGGGTTCAGGAGCCATTTCATGGGCTTCTAAAAAGCAGTCCATTGTAGCATTGTCTACAGCAGAGGCTGAATATGTGGCAGCTACAGCAGCAGCATGTCAAGCAGTTTGGATGAGAAGGATGTTGAGGAGCTTAGGCCAAGAGCAGGCAAAAGCGACAGTGATCTTTTGTGACAATAGCTCAGCTATTGCATTGTCAAAGAATTCAGTGTTTCATAAGAGAACGAAACACATTGATACAAGGTTTCACTACATCAGAGAATTAGTGAACAATGGAGAAATCATCCTAGAACATTGCAGGACTCATGAACAGGTTGCAGACATCTTGACAAAGCCACTGGATCAGAAAAGCTTTGAATTTTTGAGGAAGTGTCTGGGTATGACGGAATGCCCATCAGGTGAAATTAAAGGGGAGTGTTAAATTTATAATTTCACCAACCGCGCGGTCAGCAGTCAACGGGAACTCAGAAAACCACCACGGCAAATCAAAACCGCCAGTATTATATCGCACCACCCTTCAGCGTAAAGCAGTTTCCGTGCAACGAGCTCTGATGGAATTTGGAGCTGACAATTGTCCAACAGTGACGCTCGCATGACATAAGCACCTGACACTTTTCGGAAGGTATATTTCACCCATCTCACCTCTTCCGATATCGTTTTCACCCGTTGATTTACCTCCAGCATTTACGTTCGTTGATTTACCAAGTTGCACGATGGGTTAAAGGACAGTGAGAAAGGGTGTCCCGATATGCAACCTCCGCCGTTGGATTAAAGGCAAGTTTGTCCGCCGTCTGATCATGAGAAATGTATACGGGCCTGTTGACAATTAAATATTACCCATACCCTATGTTTATTATTATGTCATATATTTGGTAATTTCTTTAATGTTTTTGATACGGCGAAGTTAAAAGGAGTATGGGCGAAAATGTAAGGTAAGTTTTTATTTTATTGTTTTGGCATATGTATTGAATGACCGTTGACTCCATGTTATTAGAGTATTGCACACGGGGAGAAAAACTCCAGTTCTCGGCAGCAAAGAAAACAGAGGGTCTGCAGCACCCGTAAAAATACAGAGAATTAATTTTGTATTGCAGGGGGAGGAATGCACAGAAGTGCACAAATATTTTTGGATTTGTAATGTAAAATGTTTTTATGCAGCAGAGTAATTTTGGATTGTAATGTAAAAGTTGCACAGCAGTGCAAGAGGAGAAGTAAATGAAAACCAGTGGGTTGTTTTGTTTTCAAATCCATGAATTGTTTCACACAGGTGAAAAGGTAAATCTGTAACTCCCTGTAAGTTTTGTTTTCACACAGCAGTGAATGTAAATGAAATATTTACACACAGTGGTGTAAAATTTCATAGGAGGCAGAGTAAATTTTGTGAAAATGTTTTGGTGAATCCCTCTGAGTAAAAGAGGATGAATATGTAAGAGTTTTTGTTTAAAGAATATAAATCATTTTATGGTGGTGAAATACTCTGTGGTCTGTAATTAATTTTAAAAAGACTTCTCTGTGTAAAAGATCTTGGTGCAAAGGAAACAGAGCATTGCCTCTGTGTTTTATATTTTGTGGTTTTGGTATTTTCCCATCACAACATTGCAAAAAATATCCAACAAGTTGCACTATGAGGCCTTAGATAAGAAGCAGAAAGTTGCAACTTCACTCAAGTGCAACTAGTCGCAAAGTCCCCTGGAAGAGCCTCAAAAGAAATCCTATGATGCGACTTAAACCAAGATGTGACTAATGCAACCTCCTGTCTATGTGTCCAATGCATGAAAGGGCACAAAAGGACATGGTGAAATGGGTAGTGAACTTATTTGTATCTCCAAAGGTTGCGTTTCAGATTTGTGAATGGGTACTCGTCACTGAAAAAGGGAACGCGACTCAATCCTTCAGGGCAGTGCTCCCATATCTCATTCCATGGTATCCAACACTTGAGGCTACAACGCATAACCATGTTTAAGTTACATTAAAATAGCTGGTCTTATAAAAGTTGCCTCCCAGAAATTTGCAAAGTCGCACTTTAGGCTCATGACCATTTCTCACTATGAGATAAAATTGTGGATATGCGATTTCCAGAAAACCACATCTCCACCCAAGTTGCAGGATCACATAATGAGGCCTCAAAGGAGAAGCCAGAGTGCACGACCTCCTCTAAATGGCGATAGTGTGAACCTATGTGCTTAATCGAGTCCTCATACATTTTTTCTCATTTGATATTAACCTGTTTGGGAAAAAGGAAAATCCAAACAGTGTGTAGGGAATTCTATCAATTAGCAAGGGAACATAAAACATATGCAGTTTCTACATCAAGGTCCAATTAAGAGAATGCAATTTTGATTGGAAGTGCGCTATGAAGAGAAGTGTTGGGCATTTTTAGAACAAATTCGGAATATAAAGGTTTGGATGATTTGTCTAGTAACATAAATGTTCCAAGGTAGAAAATCTGGAAGATTTTGTGGGAAATTTTAATTCTCACAAGACTTGGAGATTTGTTTTCTCAAACAATTGTGGGTATGAAAATTGGAAAATTAACCAAATTCAACATATGTATAATAAAGAAATGTGGACTTCAAAATTATTTTAAATGTGGGTAGAACCCACACAGATAATATAATACAATATAGAGTATCTTTGTCATGGTTACGTGTGCTCATGTGGGGTTACACAGGTTTCGATGATCACTACCAACTATTAAACCTACATCGATAAGCTCACGGTCTTAGTAAACTTGAGTATGATCTCCATCAGTAGAATAAATGGTGTAATTAGGTGAATGTAAGGATTAAAAATTTGTCACTGGTTGATTTGAACAACTCATGACAGAACAATTCACGCTGGGCATGATTGTCAATCTACATGTTGAAAATTGGCTAAAGAAGTCGCAGGCAAGAGGAATGTGATTCTTGACAATTGCTCTAGAGACAATCATACAATGTGGTCATGCATACAACCTTTGGTACTAGCTTGGATAAGGCATCGTGCCAAACATGTTGGAAAATGTGGCAGTCTTCCAGTATTGTCACATACTATAATACTAATTGTGAATTCATCTTTGAATTATGGCTCAACATATGACATGGACTACGTGCTACAACAACACTGTGTCACAAAAAGGACTATGTAGGGGTCCAAATTGGTGTTTCATTCTGTCATTATTTTAATATTTTTGGTAGTATTCTTTGACTGCCAATATGTATTTGGATAACATAATTTGTTTTCTTGTAGATCACGAGAGAAAGAAAGAATGTGACCTAA
This sequence comes from Pinus taeda, assembly GCA_000404065.3. Classification (NCBI taxonomy): domain Eukaryota; kingdom Viridiplantae; phylum Streptophyta; class Pinopsida; order Pinales; family Pinaceae; genus Pinus; species Pinus taeda. The sequence goes on along the minus strand of APFE030666588.1, from coordinate 8,757 downwards.
AATAAGGGAGCTAAGGTTTCCGTAGAAGCCACACAACTAGGGTTTCAATGAAGAACATGAAAACAGGAGGTGATTGGATGTAAGCAAGGGACAATGACATACAATCCAACAATTCATGCCTTCGTGGTTTCACAACAATGTTGACAACGAAATCAAACACTAGGGCTTCTCAAAAATTTAATTTTCTCCTTACATCCTCTCTTCTATCAATATGTAAAGTTTCTCATCATGGTGTCAGTGGTCATGTCGAGATCAATTGAGCATGTACTAGGCAGTTGGCATGAGAGAGTAGTGAGTAAATTCAAGAGTCATGAGGGGAGGTTAAGGGTCACATTAGGTGAAAAATCACTTCATCTCTATAAATTTACCCTCATGCCTCATTACAAGATGGTACTTTAGCACTTGAGTTGAAAATAGGATTAGATAGTCGATGTGTGCTCGAAAGCTAGAGGAACTGAGCTCTTGGCAGCTAGTATAGTGAAGTTGTAGTGCGGCTAGGGTTTTGCATTAGGCAATGGTATGAGCAATGCATGTTCCACTGTTGGGTTTTGACCAATCAAAAGATATGTACTTGAAGTTGCAACAACTTTAATATGATGTTCTTTTTCTTTGGCTGATTCCCATGCTTACTCACGGTGGTTGTATTTGTTGTCTAGTATTTTCACTAGATTTATATGTGTGTTTTCATACACACAATATGTTATGAACTGATTCATGGTTGTTGCATGCATGTTTTGCTTTCGAATATGTGTTTACTTATTTCTTTCCATGTTAGTGATCTATTGTGAACTATTTTGCAATTAAATTCCGAAATGTTATTGTTTATGTATGTCTGATTGGGTTTTGGCTCACTGATCCCTCTCATGGCATACCTCTTCTTATTACTACTGAGATTTATTTTCACCTCTTTCTGCAGTTTGTCAATATTGGGTTGATTTTGTTTCATTTTCTGGGAATTTTGTTCTTATTCCCACTCTGACATCTCCTCAGTTGATAACGAAGAGCGGAAACATTCATGGTGGCAGCCAGGCCCACATAACGGATGGGGCTCCTATCCCAAATGGTATGAGGCCTAATCGAGATTTCACACTGGGGAGACCCCCTGATTGTCAGCGGTACATTTTAGCCCATCAAGGACCTCCAAATTTTGATGGTGAATCCGAGGAAGGAACAAAAGAGTGGCTTCTTAATATGTCTAAGTATTTTTAAGTCTACAATTATCCAAACAATTTGAAGGCCATATTGGCTAACTTACCGATCAACTAGTAAGAAAACTTATGGTGGGAGGAGAAAAAAGCTATAAAAAGAATGAGAAGAAAATACCTAACTTGGAATTTCTATATAAAATAATTTAAAAAGAAATATCTAACTGAAAGGTATTTTGATGAAAAAGATACAGAGTTTCATGAGCTAAGATTGGGACAGTCTACCATGGATGAATTTTTTAATAAGTTTATGAGTTTGCTGAGATATATACTGTATCTGAGCTAAAATACAAAGGTTCATTAGTTGATACCTTTCATACAACGAGAGAATGGAGTTTCAAAACCCAAAAACCATTGATGAGACTATAAGAAGGTGAAACCGTGTTTTAATCAAAACCAAAAGAAAGGCGACAACTCTAAAAGTTGGATGGCTAAGAAGCATGAGATATTTAGCACTAAGAAAAAAGGGTTTACGAAACCAGTTTGTTCAAACACTTCTGAAAGTAATCAAGGAGGGAATTATAGCAAAAGTGTGAACCAACAAAGAAATTTGGGATAGAAAAGTGGACAAGGAGTTGGAGCAGGAATTTTTTTTGTTGCAAAAACAACCAAACCACCACATGCTAGTGTTGCAATAAAAATCATTTGTGAAGAGACTATCCATAAAATCTAGTAAATAGAGGGGGCATAGTAAATAACTTGCAAGAAGCCTCCACAATCAATGATATTGCCTACAACATTCTGAGGATCAGTGCAACATTAGATGGAATACAAGCAGACCACCAGTTCACTATGGTGGAAGTCCAAGGTAATTTTTTGAACAAAAAGTTACAAGATTAATAGACCATCGATCTATCTTAAGTTACATTTCCTTTGCTACAATTGAAAAGTGTAAACTTAGAAGGAAAAAAAAACCTTGGTTAGTACAACTAGGCACTGGAACAAAAAGGAAAGTGATAGAAATAAGCAAAATTGTATTTTAAACTTGAATGGAATGAATATTCAACCGATTTTGAATATTTTACTTTTGGGGTCATATGACATGTTAATTGAGATGGAATGGTTAGAATCTCATAAAGTAATTTTGAATTCTCTGGTAAAGTATTTCACTTGCATTGATGATGAAGGAGAGAATTGTGTAGTGAAAGGAGTACTTAGAGCTATTTTCGTGAGGTGGATTTCTGCCTTACAATTGAATAAATGTGCTCGCAAAGGTTGTCAAATGTTTTCTATTCAGGTTGAGGATTTAGTTGAAAACAAACAAAAACCATATTTATAAGACTACCCTCTTTTGAAGTTGAAAAGACGCATTTCCTAAAGAGATACCAGGACTTCCTCTAAGGAGAGATATAGTTTTCATTATTAATCTCATTCCATGAGTAGTTCCAGAGTCTAAAGCTCCATATAGGATGAGCATCCTTGAGTTGATGGAGTTGAAGATTCAGTTGCAAGAGTTTCTACATAAGAAGTACATAAGACCTAGTGTTTCTCCCTGGGGTGCACCAATTTTATTTGTTAAGAAGAAAGATAGGACAATAAGGCTTTATATTGAATATAGGAAGTTGAACAAAATGACCATTAAAAGAAATATCCTTTACCCCAGATTGATGACTTGTTTGATTAAGTCCAAGGAGCATCAATATTTTCAAAAATTTATCTAACGCCGAAATCTCATTAAATAAGGATCAAGGATGAAGATATACATAAAACAACATTCAAAACAATATATGGACAATATGAATTTGTGGTGTTGCCATTCTGACTCACTAATGCATCAAAAAATTTTATGTGCTTGAAGCCTTGATGAATAGCGTGTCAAGTCCTTTCTTAATAAATTTGTCATAGTGCTCATAAATGATATTTTGGTTTACTCAAAGAATAAAGAAGAACATGATCAATACCTACAGATTGTTCTTCAAACAATTAAATAAAATGAGCTATACATTATGTTCATCAAATGCTCATTTTACCAACAGAAAATTCAGTATTTGGAACATGTAGTGTCTAAAGAAGGGTTTGTTGTGGATCTGAAAAATATTAGAGCTATTATTGAGTGGACAATACCTAAATATATAGCTGCTTTCAGGTCATTTATGGGGATTACAGGTTATTATAAAATATTTATAGATGGTTTTTCTAAATTGGCCTATTCTATTACTTCTTTGCAAAAGAAGGGGACAAAATTTGAATGGAGTCAAAAGTGCTAAGGTAGTTTTGACAAATTAAAACAACCATTGACCACTACTCCTGTCTTGAAACTAGCTGATCCTAATAATGATTTTGTTGTATGCACAAATGCTTGTAAAGAAGGATTGGGAGGTGGTTTAATGCAAGAATATTGTGTAATCAATTATGAGTTTAGAAAACTAAAGGATCACGAAAATAACTGTGCCGCACATGACTTAGAACTACCAACCATCATACACACTTTAAAAATGTGGAGACATTGCTTGATAGGAAGGAAATTTCAGTTAAGGACAGACAATGTTAGCGTCAAATATATTTTTTATCAGCCAAACCTGAATGTTAAGAAAGATAGATGGTTGGCATTCCTTAGTGAGTATGATTTTGAAATTACTTGGTTGGCATGGCAAAATATGCAAAATACCTCTAAGTTGAGACCATCCTGAAGACTGTATAAATAACTTGAAGTTTGCAACTTCTAATGAATTTAGACGTAAAACAATAGACACAAATTTCTTCTACTCAATCCTTGGAAAGGAAAACTAACAATAGAACCACATGCAATCTTTCAATCACAATGAACACACATTTTTGTAGGAACCTAACTAGGAAAAACCCCTCCTCTGTTTTTATTATATTACAATGACAACTTCAATCCTTGAAGCTCAACCTGAACTGCAATACTTATCTCCACCTCCCGAGTCTGATCTGCCCAATACTCAAGCAAAATATGCCTCCCACTTCGTCCTATTTCCTTGTACAATTCCTACTTCTAAATAATAGGGAAGCTCCTATTTCCTTGCACAAATCCCAAGAGAAATGGATCACCTTCTACATGATTACAATTATGCCCTTTTCCTCCACTCAACTAGGCAATTCGAATTGCAATTTGTGACTATGACTATTTTTAGTAAATTGACTAGTTAATTGAGATATTAGTGAGTTAACAATAGTTACAACTACTCAACTGAACTCATACTGACTCTATTTTATACTAGAGCTCAGATAACTAAGTTTCACTAAATATAACTCCACTAGATTTCTAGATCTTAGAAATCAACTCATGCACAACTCTACTTCTTGCCCATAAACTTGAATTTACTGACTTAACTATTGATTTTGCCATGTCACTCCTGTTCATTGCCGAACAACTCATCTTGTTGAAGTGGAAATTTGAATTTCCTCATTTGACTAAGGCACAAGTCAAATGAATCCTTTCTCTTGCTACAATTTAACACTCCCTCTCAGCAAGAGAAGGATTATGAACAACCCCAACCTTGCTCCCGTGGAACTTGAACTTGCCTCTTGACAGAGCCTTTGTCAAAGTGTCTGCATCCTGATCCTTTGTAGGAATTTACTTTAACATAGCAATCCTCCTCTGCACATAATATTTTAAGTGATGGTACCTGATGTCTATATGCTTGGACCTATCATGAAACACTGGATTTTCAGAGAGTTTGATACAACTCTGATTGTCATAGTGGATCAATGTAGGCTCCATCCCTTGACTGAAGAGACCAACTAGGATCTTCCTCATCCAAATAGTCTTGCAAGTTGCTTGACTAGAAATCATATACTCAAATTCTCCTAAGATGAGTACTAGAGATCTTTGTTTCCTGCTGTACCAAAAAATTGTTGAAGACTTCTCTCGTTGTTCTCTTCCTATCCGAGGGACCCCTTTCCAAATCTGCATCTATGAAGCCTTAGAGCTTTACTCCATTAATTTTCTTGTACCACACGCTAAAGTATGTTATGCCCCTGAGGTACCTTAGAACATGTTTTGCTGCTTTCCAATGAGTCTTGGTAGGCTCCACCATAAACTGACAATGCTGATTAATTGCAAAACAAATATCAGGCCTTGTGTTCACAGAGTACATCAAGGACCCTACCAACTGTCTATAGATAGTGGCATCTACTACCTCGCATGTAGAAGCATCCTCATTCCTCCAGTTAGTATCGAGAGGAGTGTCCACGGGTTTGAAATCCTATATATTGAATCTTTTAAGGATTTCAGAGGTGTACTTCCTCTGTCCAACAAATATATCTCCATCTCCATGCCACACTTCAAGCCAAGGATGTAGTGCATCAAACCCATATCCTTCATATCAAACTCTCTTACAAGGTCCTCCTTGCAAGACTAGATCAACCTGTCATCTCTTGTCAATATCAAATCATCCAAATAAAGAACTAAGATGAGCATACTGCCACCTACTACATGTAGTAGAGATTGGCATCTGCTTCACTCTTAGTGAATCCCAATCCACTGAGATAATAATCTATGCGAGTGTACCAAGCATGATGTTCCTGCTTGAGAACATAGAGGGCTCTTTTGAGCCTACACACGTGTCTTCGTGCTAAAGGTGTCGGATCCCTCAGGCTTCTTAATGTAGAGCTCTTCCTCAACCACTCAATTGGGGAAGGTAGTCTTAACATCCATTTGGTGGATCCTCCACCCAAACTGTGCTGTTATTGCAAGTATGGTCCTGATAGATGATTACCTTGCCATAGGGTAAAATGTCCCCTCATAATCAATCCCCTCCACTCGTGAGAAGAATTTGGACAAAAATTTTCCTTCTACTTCTCAACACTACCATCAACTACATGTTTCACCTTATACACCCACCTGGAGTCAATAACAAATTTTCCCTCAGGTCTAGCTACCACCTCCCAAACATTGTTCTTCATGATGGAGTCATACTCCTCCACAATGGAATCTACCCACACCTGATGGGAAACATAACATCTTCAAAAGAATATGGCTCAAAAGCAATCAACTCTGACATGAGTGCCATATATCCGATATTTTTGTATGATGATCTCCTCTATCTGTGTAAGGAGCTAGTAGCTCCAACCTTCTCCTGAGATTCCTGCACCAATATGTTAACGATAATGGTCCTTTTTCTTCCTCTTCTAGAAGGATCTGTGTGAGTGGGTTCCTCCACTCGATCTACTCTTTGATCCTCCACATGTGGCTACTCCACATCATCCTCCTAAAATGTCCTCTTTTCTTTGAGGAAGATCCATCCCATGGATCTGACTGAGGCTCCTCCTCTAGTGGTACGCTCAACTCTTGCTCTAGAGAACTCCTCATGGCTTTATCTTCATCAAATATCACATCCCTACTCATAAAAATCATCCTAAGTGAGGGCATGTATACCTAGTAAATATGAGGTGTCTCAAAATAGCTCACAAAGATCCCCTTCTATGCAATGGGCTCCAAAATTTTCTTGCTATATTTGGAGACATGAAAATAGACTATCGATCCAAAAATATGAAAGTGGGATACATCTGGCTTCCTCCCAATGAAATCCTCTTCAGGTGTAATCGTCCCAAGAATCTTGTGAGGGATTTTGTTCTGCAAGTAAACAACTCTATTGTAAGCTTCTGCCCACAAGGATAGTGGAAATCCCTGGTCATGCAACATTTCTCTAGCAACTCCTACAATACTTATATTTTTCCTTTATGCTACCCCATTTTGTTGTGGGTTCTGAAGTGTTATGAAACCAGCTTACAAAAAGATAGAAAAGATATATCAACACCTTAGAATTCAGCCTCTTCGAGGGGGCAACCTCCTTTACATTACACAAATGAATGATTCTTTGATGATACAAATGAAAAGACCTCCTTTTTATATATAGGAGTCTAAGGGGTCATAATATAATCAGAGCCGACATAACAATAATAATGTAAGGGGACAATAATAACAATAGTGGGCTTCTATGGGGTACAATAGTAACAATATGGGCACTACATGGGTACATAAATATAATAAGGGGGCTGTACTAATAACAATAAGGGGTTAAACTAGTAGTATAGGGGCCTAACATGCTCCTCTCCTTCAAAAAGTGTTGTCCTCAACGCTTGAGTAGTTCTTGATGCTTCTGTATAAAATTCTTGTCCTTCCATGTGGAATCTTCAGCGAGTAAGTTCTTCCACTTGATGAGATACTTTGAAATTGATTGATTCCGTAGCTGTCAGGTTCTTGTTTCTGTGTCTTCTCTAGGTTCCAATATGATTTTTTCCTTCCTCTTCAATTTCTGGCAATATTGTTTGAATTGGGATCTTTTGCAACTTTTGAATAAGTGGCCATACTTCTTCGTCCTTCTTCCATTCATCGCTTGCTTTTTTATCCAATCTAGTTGGATAATAGAAATAGCACAAAACAATGCTTCAACATCTTCATCCTTTCTTGAGAGTGCATCTGCAACAAAATTTTGCTTCCATTTTCTATAGATGATGTCAAAGTCATAACCCAACATATTTGTGACACATTTTTTCTGTTATTCTAATGATAATAATTGTTCTAAAAAGTATTTAAGACTATCATGATCCATTTTTACCTTGAAGTGTCTTCCCATTTGGTAAGGTTTCCATTTTTTAAGTGCAAGTAGTATTGCCAACATTTCCTTCTCATACATAGCTTGCTTGAGATGTAGGAGTAAAAATACCCAATCACCTACATCAAAACATTTTTCACTACGATGTTGATCTACCTTTTGTTTCATTCGATTTTGCACCAAAGTGGTGTTATCCTTTAAAAGTTGGAGAACTTGTTGTTGATGCTCGATGTGATCTTTCACTACTTGAACCTTTTTCTTCTTGATATGTCCTTCTATCTTTAGAGTTTGAGGAGTGGTAATTTCTTCAAATCCTTTATAAGATATGGTCAGATTCATTTCTTGATGCTTGATGTGATCTTTCACTTCTTGAACATTTTTCTTCTTG
>APFE030666586.1:1434-53972 GCA_000404065.3 Pinus taeda | reverse complement strand
CATTGTGCCCCCATCCGCAATTTGGACTTGGAAGTTAGAAACTGCTCGTACAAAACAATGCACTGCTTCCGCGACTTTTTGATGGATAAAATTATGTGTACTTCCACTATCAATCAGGACTACTACTGGGCGATGTTTAATAAAAACCTCTGATTTTGAGAGTTTGAGGTGAAGAAATCCCTGCCAGAGCATGCAGTGAAATAACTGGTTCGTCAAGGACATTGTCCTTTTGGCTGTCCTCTTCTACCGCCTCAGGTTCCTCAAGTGGTGGATCGTCCTCCGATGAGCTATAATCAGTGGCATCAATTTGAAAAAATTTGGGCTCCTTCCATTTGTGACCTAGGGAGTATTTTTCATCACAGTAGTAACATAATCCCTGCTTTCTCCTTTCGGCCATTTCTGCAGGTGACACCTTTTGAACCTTAAGTGTTTGAGTCGTACTGTGAGGCTGTGTGGGGCGACCCTTGGCGATGAAATTTGGGCGAGTGGACTGGGCTGCTAACGCACGTTCCACGTTACGAGCTACCTTGCAAGCCTCAATCCATGTGGGAGGGTGGTGCAGTTGGACGTGGGTTTTTATGGCCTCTTTAAGACCACTAATAAAACATTCCGTGTAGAACACATCTGAGAGACCCCTAGTGCGGAAGGCTGAGGCTTCAAAGGCTGTAATATATTCATCCACTATGCCAGTCTGTCGGAGCTTAGTAAGACGACCCAAAAAAGAAGATTCCTGGTCAAAGCGGTTTGTAAGAGCTTTTTTGAATTTGTCCCAAGTCAAAAAAGGTGCATTGCAACGTTGATGCCATTCCCACCATTGCCACCTTTCATTGTCCAAGTACATGCTCCCCACCATAAGCTGAGTCTCATTATCTAAGATGTTATTCAAATTGAAATACTGCTCCATTTGTGCTATCCATGCTGCCGGGTGAGAACCATCAAATTTATGCATATCCAACTTGGGAGGTCTCGGACGGGATTGTTGTTGGGGGCCCCAGATGTGAAGAGAATGGCTAGACTCACCCTCACTGTGTCCATTGCCAATATACACCTCCTCATGGGCTTCCTCCTTGCCCTTTGGGATTACGCTGGGGATTAACATTGTTAGTCTGTCAATCTGAGTTTGGAGGGAGTGCAAGGTTTGTTCAAGTTTGTCCATCCTCTCATTGGCCATAGCTTGAGCTCTAGTTTCTACCATGCACCGACCTGATGTTCTTGAAATTTGGGACCGCCAAATTTTTATTTTATTTTTTCACTAAGAATTGAATGGTACCACCGTGCTCAGCTCGTCGTCCTGATTCTGATGGGCTAGATCACCAAGAAGCGCCCCGGGAGATCTCAAACTTTTTTTTTTCTGAAAACTCCCAAAGGAGTTTTACTCCTTCCTTACGAATACTGCAGTCGCCAAATCCTCAAAATGTCAATGCTGCCAAAAGTCCTGCAAAAATCATGCTCTGGTATAGGAACCACACACAACTACTCAGATCAGGTGGATCTAAGAGATCTGAATGGGGGATCAAATAGTTCTAAGCGGCGGAACAGATTGCTGCTGCGGATCTGATGGATCTAATAGATCGGACTGATGTTTGTTGTTGCTGCACCCCTTTGCGCGAGCGGATCTGGCAGAGATGATGCGTGATCCCAAGATAGAAAAGGGAACTATGGTCTCGAGGAGTGTCAAGTGCTACAAATCGCAATATACATAAGGGTATGACAGTAGTACTCGGCCCATTGTTTCAGGGCTCTAACTAAGGAGGATCAACCGTACTCTTAGCCGTACAACCCGACTACCCTATCGTACGGGCGAGTAATCTCTCCGAGTGCTGTTCTCGGTGTACTGTAGCAGCAAGACGGCCGACGGTTTATCTATGGCTAGGTTGCAGAGGGGCTAGGGGGCTTCCGATATACCCAGAAGGTACTTGGAAAACAGTCCGTACACGGTTCTGTCTAATGCGCTACTACTCGAAGGGGTACCCACAAGGGTTACAAGGGAGTCCAACAAGCGTGACCACCTCTTTGTATTCCCTGCATGCATGCCTCCCCAAATCCGCAAGTTTATCGCTCAACGGACAGATCCCGGTGGTTTAAAAGATGCCAGAACACCGTCTCTAGCCAAAAAAAAAAAAAAAAATTGCTAAGGAAAATGGAGGATCCCATCGGCCCTGGAAAGTGCTCTGATACCACTTGTTTGCTCTTTAACCTGCAAAAAGATACCCTGAATACAGAATATTGCGAAGAAAGATACCCAGAACATAGAATAGTGGGAGTCAACAGCAAATTTTATTATTATTCAGAAAAGCAATGTTCACTGGCCTTCTTCGAGGGGGCAACCTCCAATTAGAGCAGAGCTCGATTTCAAAAATAAGACACGATGCTCCTCGCAGGGGAGTCTCTATCCTTTATATATGACTCATACATGCAATACCATGGGTTTTATTAATACCATCTATCTAATACCATGGCCCATTTGCAACTAACTGTGGTCCCTTCATTAATTGCGGGTTAACCACTTACAATTATTAATATGGGCTTTATTGAATCTTTACTATGACGTGATCCCACTACATAAATAAGGGGGTTAGGGTGGGACCCTAACAGAAATGCATCTTGTCATATGACGGGAAATAAGAAGTATTTCATCAACCTGTCAGAAAGGGACATGCAATTTGACATTGAGATGGGAGATGACGGAAAGTACTAAGTTGAGTGTACCGATACAGTTTGACTTGAGAGGGAGTCAAGAAACCCTCTTTATCTCAGAGATGTCCTTTACGTATTGGAGGATAAGGGGTACAAGGTGACCTTCAAACAAGGTAGGGTTTTTACAAAACCCTCAGACTCCAAGGTGGCGAAGCAAATCGAGGTTAGACACAAGAGCCTATATAGAATGCAGTTTGAGACAGTCACAGCATAGCAGAGGGGGCGCGACTCAGGCGGCGAACTTGGGGAGTTATGGCATAAGCACATGGGGCATATGTACCATGGAGCGCTAAAGATTCCCAAGGAGATACCAACAAGACTACCACAGTGCAGTGTGGATCAACATGAAGTGTGCAAGAAATGCACAATTGGCAAGTATGCTAAATCATATTTTCCTAGCAGAGATAACAAGGCCAAGGGTGTCTTGGACCTTGTTCATTCAAATGTTAGTGGTCCTTTCTTTATAGCATTCCTTAGTGGGTACAAATATTATGTCACTTTTATTGATGATCACTCGAGGAATATTTTGATATTCCTCATGATAAAGAACGATGGAGTCTTCTCGAAGTTTCTAGAGTTTGAGGCCTTGGTTCATAACCAAACTAGTAAGAAAATCAAGGCGCTAAGGTCTGATAATGGTGGGGAGTACACCTCAAACACATTCAAGGAATTTTGTGCCAAGGAGGGCATCAAGAGGGAGTTGAATACACCACCATATAATCATTAGCAGAACAGGGTGGCAAAGCATAAGAACAAGGCCATAGTTGGAGCAGTCAAAGCCATGTTGCATGACCAGGGGCTTCCCAAGCTTCTTTGGGTTGAGCCATGCAATACAATAGTTTTCTTGCAAAACCAAAGCCCACACAGAGTGTTGGGCCAAAGTTACACCAAAGGAGGCGTTTACAGGGAAAAAATCGGATGTGTCACATTTCTGAATATTCGATAGCCTTGTGTTGCCATGTTAGAGAGGAGAAGAGGGAGAAGTTGGAGCCCACGGTAGAGAAGGGCACCTTCGTGGGCTACTGTGAGACATCCAAGACATATAGGTTGTATATTCCAACACATTGGAAGATGGTCATTAGGAAAGATGTGAAATTTGAGGAGGGAAGGAATTTGAGTAAGTCCTTACAGTGAGAGCAAGCTACAGTGCATGAGGAGGTTCAACAAGCTCTCGAGCAAGAGGTTCAGCCAGCACCTCAGACTATAACTCTACATGTTGATGAGTAAACAGGGGAGCATAAGAATGAGGAGGACACGTAGTTAAAGGAGAGAGTGAAGCCAACTTAGGCAATGACTCCCAGTACAAGGAGAAGGAGAGCGAGATGGGCAAATCAGTTGATCCAGGAGGCACAAAAGCAAGTTGGTGCTCTTAGAACATCAGTTAGACAGAGCAGACAACCACAGAGGTACACCAGATATATGGTGCGTATGACAAAGTTGTTTGATGTCGAGCCTTCCAGTTATCAGGAACCAACCACTCAAAAGGCTTCGAGAGATTTCATTGTGGAGGAGTATGCCTCCATCATGAAGAACGATGTCTGGGAAGTGATCCCGAGGCTAGATGGCAAATTTGTGGTGGGCTCTTGTTGGGTTTACAAGATGAAGCAATGGGCTTATGGGAGCATTGAGAAGTATAAGGCAACATTTCTGGAAATGGGGTTCTCAGGTAGAGGGGATCGATTATGGCGAGACCTTTGCCCTAGTGGCTTGATATTTGTCTATCAAGGCTATTGCCACACAGATGGGGTGGAGGATCCACAAGATGGAGATTAAAATAGTGTTCTTCAATGGGGTTGTTGACAAAGAGATTCATATCGAGGAGCCGAAGGGGGTTTGAGACATGCATCAAAAAGACTCGCACTTGCAAATTCAAGATCCACAGGCATGGTATGCTCATATAGACAATTACCTTCATGGATTGGGCTTCGCCAACAGTGAAGCAGACCCCAACCTCTACTACATTGTTGTTGGAAGTGAGTCGCTTGTTCCGATGCTATATGTGGACAATCTGCTTTTGACAGGTGCAAATAAGCTCATCCAAGAGTGCAACAAAGATCTTGCAAGCAAGTTTAAGATCAATGATATGGGTTAATGCACTATTTACTTGGGCTTGAGGTTTAGCAAGGTGACAGCAAGATTTTCTTGGGTCAGGGCAAGTGTGCTCCGAAGATTCTAAGGAGGTTTCACATGCAAGATTGTAGGCCCATGATCATGCCTCTAATCACAAACTGGAGGAAGGTAGATACATTCAGATCGGAGCGAGTAGATTCCTCACTTTACCAACAGTTGATTGGGTCACTGATGGTTTTAGAGAACACGTAGCCAGACATATGTTTTGAGGTTGCCTCTTTGAGCCAGTTTATGGTTGATCCTACCATAGCACATGGGGTTGTTACTAAGCACGTGTTGAGATATCTCAGGGGGATAGCAGACTTTAGATTATGGTATACACAGCTTGATGAGATGAGGCTTGAGGGTTATACTGATGCAGATTGGGCATGGAGCTCCACAGACAAGACAAGCACATTGGGATGTGCATTCAATGTTGGATCAGCAGTTATTTCTTGGTTCAACCAGAAGCAAAGATAAATTGCATTGAGTTCAGCCAAGGTAGAGTACATCGCTGGAAATTTGGCAGGGTGCAAAGCTATTTGGTTGAGGAAGCTTCTCGTAGGCTTGTATAGAAAAGAGTTAGAACCTACCTTGATCAACTGTGACAATCAAAGTTGCATCAAACTCTCTGAGACTCTACTGTTTCATGATCGCTCAAATCACATCAACATACGTTATCACCACATCAAGGATATTGTTCAGAGAGGTATAATTTCACTCCAATACATACCAACAAAGGAGCAGACATCAAACATTCTAACCAAGGCTTTGCTAAGCAACTGATTTGTTTACCTCAGAGAGAAGTTGGGTATGGTGCAAAATACCATTTGGATGGTGTTGTCATTGATGTCAACCCTGGGGAGGTTTGACTGAGTTTGATTTTGACTAAAACACCAGTAATTGATGTCAAATTGATAATGAACGCTTCTTATAATTGTCCAGATTACATCAAGTTGGAAGCTCCATTGTTGGATGGTTGAAAACCCAAGTCTAGGGTTAGGGTTGCCTGGACTGAGGGCATACCTCGACTATGTCGAGGGTTTTTGAAGTAGCAAATCATTGAGTTTTGCTTGGATAACCACGTCATTGGATTCTCCTCATCAAGTTGTTTCCGGTGATATGTGGCATGCCACGAGTAGCCTCACGGTTTGCGAGTTATGTCGGTTTGCAGATGAAGGACCCATCTTGTGGGCTAAAACCTCAACACCATGATGATGAGGCATGACATTAGGGAGTCAAAGGACAATTAAAATCAAAATTGAAATTAAAACTAAAGGAAAAAGAAAAACAATTAATTAAAATTAATTTCTAAAGTATCAAAATCAAATTATAAAGGTTCATCTTTATTTAAATTGAATTAAATTAAATTAAAATTAATAAAACCTAAACAAAAATCCTAAGTCGTCCTTCTCAACAAACTCTAATTTTCTCCTAAGACTATGGTATTCGTTGCCCTCTAAACTTTATAAATATATGCCATTCCTTCAATATGAATGCAACGTACCTCATCTAAAGTTAGTTATGAAATATTATGCGGCTGTGGGATATCAAATATCTTGAGGTCGAATTTCCGGTTTATATTTTTTTGGGGTCACGTTCTACAAGAGTTTCCTTAGCTATTTGCCATATTTCTGTGTGGGACTCATTGGGATCAATTCGCAGTTTCTTATGGCTTTCTTGAGGGACGTCAACTCATTTTCAAAAGGATCTGTGATGTCTCTTGAGATGCGCTAATTATTGCAGCCTATAGACCCCGGCGGGTCTAAGTAAGTGTCTGAAACAATTTCTCTTCGGATTTTCGGCCCTCCAATGGCATGGGTCAGTGATAAAGTTTAAGTCGGAACTCTGAAGCACAAGTCGTATTTTTGAGCTCTAGGATCTGGTCTGCCGTTGCAATAACACATTTTGCTTATTTAAGAAATATTTATCTGAGATATATGTGACTGTTATCTTTGCGTTCATCATAGACAGACATGTAGTATGTTCACATTGGTTTGTTAATGGTCGTAAGGACTCGGTTCTTTAAGATATTTATAAGTTTCACTGGTGGTGTGTCTTGTATCTAAAGCAATCCAAAGCTACCACTTAATTATAAAAAGCAATGTGTGTTGTGTAATGATTGGGCTGATATCGAACAGTGAGCAAGTGGGTACCACATTTTGCTGACTTATGACTTGTAGATTGCTTGAATGTCAACATGCATAATGTAAGCTGAGATAGCAAGGTTTTCATGCACAGATTGATGTGTGTGTATAGATCAAAATATGTTTTGATATACTACTGCCCAATGTTGGTAAATACTAAAAACGCTATTGTTGAATGTTGATGACGAATGGAAGAAGTTCCAATCTGTGTGCATATGATCTGAAATGGGGCACTAAAGGCTTCTTGTTAAGCTTACAAGAACCTTTCCCACTCCAAAGCTTATATATTCCCAAGACGTTATGATTAACCAATTGCGGAATTAATAATGCTTGAGATAGGTGTATGCTTATGTTTGCCGTTAACTGTTAAGTGCTTTAAGTTCTGTTGCTTATGCTGATATGTAAATACATGAAACAGTAAAACAGTGTAGCAAAATAAGCAAACCATAAGACAGCAAGTTTAATATGGAGTTCACACAAACCTCTTGGGCTACGTCTCCTTGAGCTGTAGTCAAATCGACTAGGCTCTCTGGGATTATGGCATAAGTTCTTTTACAAGCTCCACGCTCAACTCCATTGGATTACACAAAAACAATGGGCTTAAAACACCATCTTATCCCCGGCTCTGAAGCTCTTAGGCTTTCTGGCTCTGGCTCTCGGCTCTGGCTCTGGCTCTGGCTCTGGCTCTTGGCTCTTGGCTCTTGGCTCTCTGGCTCTTGGCTCTGGCTTTGCCTCTTCAACTCTCTGGGTTCGCTCGACCTCCAAGCGACTCCAAAACTCTCTGCACTCTCTCAGCAATCTTCTGCAACTGTGCGCTCTGTGCATTTGTAACACGTCGGTTGCAGTCCTCCATCATGGAAAACCCAACTGTTCACCACAAGAATCTGTTTACAATGGAAAGGAATCGTCGGTGTGAGGAAACCCGATCGTTTGGCCTTCTTCTGGCCGTGAAGCCAAATAACGGAAATACACAAGAAAACGCCTCATGGAGCGTTTAATCGGACTTCAAATATTATTGGATCGCCCCTAAAAACCCATCGGGTCCGTCCAAATATCGCTTATCACAATCGCATAGCGAAATGGTCAAAAAAACCCCAATACATAGGAAATATAAAAGAAATCCCGCAATCCCGGATTTCAAAACTTATGAAATCATGTTGATAATCCCTATCGGGTCCACCTTCGATTGCAATATCGCAATCACATCGTTGCATGGCCAAAACCCAAATACACGGGAATACATTGAAATTCCGAAATTTCACATTTCAAATTTTATGCATCCGTGCTTATAATTCCCATCAGGTCCGCGTTTTATCACAAGTCGCATATCGGCATATCGCAGTGCCTTGGCCCTTTGTATCGTGGATTCGCCGATCTCCCGATCGCCAATTAAATATGGACCGTTGATCTGACTCCTTGATCGAACGGTCGATATCGCATATCGCTATCGGCATATCGCTCTTGTAGCGGCCCGGGGATTCTTTCCTTTGAATATGCCGATCGTCGATTTGTCGATGCGCCGATATCCATCGCAATCGCTTCTTCTCATATTGCTCTGCCTAGGGTCCCGATATTGCATGCAGCCCTTCCTCCGATGCAATATGTCGGAGATCGCTGATCAAGGATTCTTCCGCCCTTGCGTTAAGTCCACCCCTTTGCACATTTGCGATGCGATTTCCTTAAGGAGCCTTTTATGCCATATTTAGAAGAAATGCCTCCTTTTTTCAAAGGACAAAGGCAATCTTCTTTCTGCAATAACTTCTTCATCTGTAGTCCATTTTAGCCCATTCAAATTGCATTAGATTCAGAATGAAAAGACCTATGCAATGGGACTATTTCCAAGAGCATCCTTGGAATTTCATTTTCCACTGTGAGGAACACTTTAGACTGAGAAGTCTATTCTAAATCCATTTTGGACCACACCTTCCCAATAAAAGAACTTTTGGTCTCCAAAAGACTGACATACTGATTTGAACAGGAAATGAGAGTACCTCACCCTCTTCTTTCAACCTCCATACACTTGTCTCTACATAGTACCTCTGAAGCAAAGTCTCTGACCACTTTCCTTCCTGGATGTGCTGGTCTTCCTGGGAAGAACTGTCTTCCTCCTTGACTTCATGCAGAATTCCTGCTGAGAAGTTTACAGAAGGTAGTTTGAACTTCTCTTCCTTGATCATTGATCCAAGGTGGCTCAAACAAATGTGAAGTTACATCTTCTTCACAAAATTTTCATTTATACTGTTTGACAAGCTGGCAACAACAACAGAAATACAGACAACAACTGGATGGTTTAAACTCCTGCTTCAACAAAAGAAACAGATTTCACATCTTGTGAACACCTCCATGTCTTACATCTGCATACAAATGATGGACTGGATAACAAGCCCACAAAACATGCCTTTAAAACAATTGACCCTTCAAGTCAAGCATGTAGAAAAAGACCTTTAGGACTCGTTTTCAAAAGATGAAACACTTTACCATTATCTCCATCTTGGAGACCAAATCAACTTTCCCAAGTTGATATTACATCACATGCAAGTCAAAGCAATCAACCCTGCAAGTTAATTACACATACATGTTCAAATACAAGGAAATCATCAACATCCCTGTGTTCATGCATATCATGCTCATGCATGCATTTCACCTTCAACTTTCGCTTAAGCACATTGTACTTTCAAAGCTTAAATGAAATAAAATGTTGCAGCAATAAAGTGAGTCTCCTACTCAACTTTTCCATTCACCTTCTTGGCAAAATCCTGCAACTTGCATTCCATTAACAAATAAATGCAAATAGATGCATTATATTAACAAGGAAATGCATTCTATTGATTTGATGCATTTTCAAAAGACATGCAACCTTAATTGGATAAGGACTCTAACCATTTCTTACCAATCCATTTTAAAGGTCTTTCCTTTGTCTGCACATCAACATCAACATGTGAATCATCCTGAAACATATCATTCTTGGAAACTTCCTTTCCATTCCTGCCATTTTCTCTTTCCACCCTCTTCAACTTTTGTGGAAGCATTATTGGATTCAGAGTCCAACATTTTGCAACAACATGTCCTTGCTTATGGCAATAAGTGCAACACATGTGCATCCTCTTGACGGCATGATTTGCCTTATCCAATGGACCTTTGGCTTCTTGCTTCTTTTCCTTCAAAAGTTTCCTATATGTGGTCATTCTCTTCCAACATCTAAGAACATGATGGTTATCCAAACCACAAAAGGAACAAGCAATTACTTTCCAATGCTCATATTGAAATTTATCATGCTTAACACAATCAAAAAGAATGTGTTTAAAACTAGATTTATACCTTTCCTTTTCACCTTTATTGCCTTCATGAAGAAGTGAATTGAATGAAGAAGTAGCTCCCTTTGGAACACCATCAATCTCTTCAAGGCTTTCAGAGTTTCCACAACTCTCTGGTTCAAGTGTATGCTTCTGAACATCTTCATCCTGAAAATGTTGTTTCAAGCTATTGCATTCCCCCTGGATGTAATCTTTACACTCTTAAGGTAGAAGACCTGAAATGAAACTCCTTCTTGGAACTGTTTCAATGGCCATCATGGCAGCTTTGGAACTTTCTCCATAAGACTGTCCATAGCCAAGACCCAAATACTTAGGCCTTTCCTCAACCATTATTGGCTCAACAATACCTTGTGCATGTTTGCCCAAGCCTCTTCCTTCATAGCCCATCCTGGACATTAGCTTGGAACCTATGCCTCTGGTATGTTTTTCAAAAGAACCAATATAAGCATTCTTGGAAGAATTTGAAGACAAACAGGAATTGTTTACCTCATCTTCAAGCTGATACTTGACCAAGGCTTTTTTGGCAACAAAGAGTTGTGTCTCCAACTCATGCATCCTTTCCAGGTTCATATTTGCAATATGAAGTTGCCTCTCCATTTACTGCAATTTGTCAGAAAGCAACTACTTCTCTTCCTCCACAGAATTCAACTGCTCTCTAAGTATGTTGCTCTTCCTTCCATCCTCATACATTTCTCTCACCATGTCCATCATGATAGACAAGTCTTGCTTCATGTCTTCATCAAAGAATCTTGTGATGAAAGAGGAATTTGAGGACTCGCTTGTAGAAGTTGTCATTATACCAATGAACAAAAGAACTTCAAACAAGATTAATAAAGAGCTTATTCAAGCAACCTTTTGCAACAAACCTCTTGTGCTTCAAGGATTGCCTTGAGGTCCTTTGGGATAAGAAGAATGCCTTCAACCCTTCTTCCTTCTTGACCTCTCGTGGACTTAGCTATCAGTAGCTTTCCCTTCACCTCTGCAAACGCAAACAATAGTCAGTCTACCAACAAGCATACAATCAATCTCTAATTGTTTAAACACCTTTTAGACAAGCAATCTTTACTCTGTCAATCAAGCATTCTGATATGATACCACTTGCTCTGGTATAACCACCTCTGATATCACTTTCTTGAAGGTGGGGTTAATCAATCTTAGGCTCTGATACCACCTGATCTGGAATGGGGCACTAAAGGCTTCTTATCAAGCTTACAAGAACCTCTCCCACTCCAAACCTTTTATATTCCCAAGACCTTATGATTAACCAATTGCAGAATTAACAATGCTTGAGATAGGTGTATGCTTATGTTTGCCTTTAACTGTTACTGTTAAGTGCTTTAAGTTCTATTGCTTACGCTAATATGTAAATACATGTAACGGTAAAACAGTGCAGCAAACTAAGCAAACCATAAGACAGCAAGTTTAATATGGAGTTCACCCAAACCTCTTGGGCTACGTCTCCTTGAGCTCTAGTAAACTCGACTAGGCTCTCTAGGATTATGGCATAAGTTCTTTTACAAGCTCCACACTCAACTCCATTGGATTACACAGAAACAATGGGCTTAGAACACCATCTTATCCCTGGCTCTAAAGCTCTCAGGCTTTCTAGCTCTCGCTCTCGCTCTTCAGCTCTATGGGTTCGCTCAACCTCCAAGCAACTCCAAAACTCTCTGTGCTCTCTCAGCAATCTTCTGCAATTGTGCGCGCTGTGCATTTGTAACACGTCGGTTACAGTCCTCCATCATGGAAAACTCGATTGTTCACCACAAGAATCTGTTTACAATGGAAAGGAATCGTCGGTGTGGGGAAACCCGATCGTTTTGGCCTTCTTTTGGCCGTGACAGCCAAATAGCGGAAATACACAGGAAAACGCCTCATGGAGCGTTTAATCGGACTTCAAATATTATTGAATCGCCCCTAAAAACCCATCGGGTCCGTCCAAATATCGTTTATTGCAATCGCATAGCGAAATGGTCAAAAAACCCAATACATAGGAAATACAAGGAAATCCTGCATTCCCAGATTTCAAAACTTATGAAATCACACTGATAATCCCTATCAAGTCCGCCTTCGGTTGCAATATCGCAATCGCATCGTCGCATGGCCAAACCCCAAATACACGGGAATACATTGAAATTCCAAAATTCCGGATTTCAAATTTTATGCATCCGTGCTTATAATTCCCATCGGGTCCATGCTTTATCGCAAGTCGCATATCGACATATCGCAGTGCCTTAGCCCTTTGTATCGGGGATTCGCCAATCTCCCGATCGCCGATTAAATCTAGATCGTTGATCTAACTCCTCGATCGGACGGTCGATATCGCATATTGCTATCGGCGTATCGATCTTGTAACGGCTCGGGGGTTCTTTCCTTTGAATATGTCGATCGTCGATTTCTCGATTCGCCGATATCAATCGCAATCGTTTCATCGCATATCACTCTACATGGGGTCCCGATATCGCATGCAACCCTTCCTTCGATGCGATATGTCGGAGATCACTAATCGTGGATTCTTCCGCCCTTGCGTTAAGTCCACCCCTTTGCACATTTGTGATGTGATTTCTTTAAGGAGCCTTTTATGCCATTTTTAGAAGAAATGCCTCATTTTTCGAAGGACAAAGGCAATCTTCTTTCAGCAATAACTTCTTCATCCGAAGTCCATTTTAGCCCATTCAAATTGCATTAGATTCAGAATAAAAAGATCTATGCAATGGGACTATTTCCAAGAGCATCCCTGGACTTTCATTTTCCTCTGTGAGGAACACTTCAGACTTAGAAGTCTATTCTAGATCCATTTTGGATCAACATAAAACCTACAAAATTGGAATTGATTCATAATCCTGTGACCAAACAATTACTCCACCATCCCAGCTACTATACGCACCAATAGTTGGAAGTAGAATCCTTTGAAACATCTAAAACTACAGACCTGTGCACATTTGAGGAATAATCACACATTAGTTGTAGCATTTCTTGCTTACAGATGAGAAGTGTGGTAGAATTGCATTGAACTATGAATTAAACATTGTATCATCAAGATAGATAACTACACAAATCTCATTCTGAGCTACAAAAGAATAATCACACATTAGTTGTAGTATCTCGTGCATACAGATGAGAAGTGTGGCAAAATTGCATTGAACTATGAATTAAACATTGTATCATCAAGATAGATAACTGCACAAATCTCATTCTGAGCTACAATTAGCAAAGTTGAATATGTTTCATGTTATACCTTGAAGATGCACTACTGAACTTGTATTTGGCAAAAGTCTGTTGAAGCTAAGATTTGCAAGAGACATATACATGACTTCATGATTGTTGTATCTAACAGTGATACATTGCCATTGGCTTGACATGTTAACATGACACTTATAATTGACTTGAGATATACATCAGAGACTTGACATGTTGAAAAATGTAACTAGGTTCGGTCTTCATAAATTGTATTTGTAAAAAGAAAATTTTATTAATGTTACAATGACTTATTAAAGCATGGGTTTCATGCTTGGATCATCATTTTATTAGTCAAAATTCCCATTGAGGACTCTTAGGATTAATAAAGAGTCAATAGAGTCATTATATATTTTATACGACCCTTCTTGGGGTTTCGAACAATGTAAAAAGAATTATTTTTGAGTCAAAAATAAATTATGTAACCTCCACACCAAGTCGGCCTCAAGGAAGGCAATCGACCTCATTGAAAGGCTATATATAAAAGGCAGTTCGACTTCATTTGAGCATCTCACTCTCTCAAGCATAGTTTGATCTTTGGAAGCTGGAAGCTAGAAGCTAGGAAGAGGAAGGGTCCAAAAGGAGTGCGAGTTTGGTCTAGGTGAAGGAGAAGAAGAAAATCAAAATTTGGGTGCCTCTCTCTCTCTCGTGTGCACTGGTTTAGGAGATCGAAGTCTGCTAGTCTAGGTCGAAGTTGTTGTTGATGTCGAAAGCTGCCAAGTCGAAGTTCTAGGGTTGAAGTGCTGCTACTGCTAAGTCAAAGGTTGGATCAAAGAAGGAGAAATTGGCTTGTTGCGGAGGAGGTCTTTGTCTAGGTAGAAGAGTCTCAAGGAAAACTATTTAAGGAAGAAAATTTTTACCGCATTTTCCCCTAGATAGGGATTTTGCCCTGGCAAAGTGCCTACATCTTGTGTCTTGTGTTTTTGTGATCTTCATGCACACATAAATTGGTAATTGCTTGATGAAAGATAATATAACAAATAAGAAAAAGAAGCCAACATAATTCACAAGTAATTATCAAGAAAGAGAAATCTAACCCTAATTCTATTAACATTGACTTCTCAACAGGGGACACCCCCTTGACCATCATTCATGAAGCATGGGGTTTGGGAAGTTGTTCCTAGAACTAGTGACAAATCGGTTCTCACCTCGAAATGGATCTACAAGATCAAACACATTGTTGATGGAAGCATAGACAAATATAAGGCCAGATTTTTTGCAAGGGGTTTCTCTCAAAAGGAAGGCATAGATTATGAAGAAACCTTTGCACCCACTGCAAGGTATACTACCATTAGATCTTTGGTTTCGTTAGCTGCTAGAATGGGATGGAACATCCATCAAATGGATGTGAAAACATCATTTCTGAATGGGACCGTCAATGAAGAAGTATACATTGAGGAACCCTAAGGCTTTGAAGAAAATAGCAGGACACTCATGTTTGTAGACTCAAGAAGGCTCTGTATGGTTTGAAGCAAGCTCCTAGGGCATGGTATGCAAGAATGGATTCATAACTTCTGAGAATTGGGTTCATAAAGAGTTATGTTGATCCTAATCTCTACATCAAGGTTGTGAATAATGAACCATTCATTATTCTATTGTATGCAGATGATCTATTCATCACATGTCTCCTAGGAAGGATCTAGGACTGATGCACTATTACCTAGGTCTGGAAGTATGGCAAAATCCTGGGGAGATATATTTGGGGCAAGGAAAGTACATCATCAAGTTGTTGCAGAAATTTGGGATGATGGATTCCAAGCCCGTGACTACTCCTATGATGACCAATCTCAAGAAGTTGAGAAGCTCCAACTCAAGTCTCGTGGATCCTACCTCCTATCATCAATAGGTAGGTTCTTTGATGTATCTAGTAAATACCAAGCCAGATATATGTTTTGCTGCGAACATCCTCAGTCAATTTCAGCTGGAACCTCATCGTGATCACTGGATAGCTGCCAAGCATATATTGAGATATCTTTGTGGTACGATATATCACTGCCTAAAGTGCAAAAGCAAGGAAGTCAACTTGATTAGCTCCAGAGATTCAGATTGGGATGGCAGTGAAACCAATGGGAGAAGAAATAACGGACGATGCTTTAGTTTAGGATCTATCATGATCTCATGGATAAGTAGAAAACAAGATCTTGTTTCTTTGAGTAGTGCTGAAGCAAAGTACGTGGTTGCATGTGAAGTAGGAAAGGAGGTTGTATGGTTGAGGAAGCTTTTGACAATGTTGTTCGAGCAGCCTCTAGATCCTACTATGATTAATTGTGATAATCAAAGTTGTATCAAGATGTCTGGAGATACTGTGTTTCAAGCTAGGACAAAGCATATCAACAAGAAGTTCCAAGAAGTTCCACTATATTTGGAACTTGTTGCAGGATGGGATCGTGAAGCTACAATATGTCCCGACAGACAATCAATTAACTGATATACTAACAAAGTCTTTTCCTATTAGTTGATATTGTTGATTTGGTTGATGATGATAAAAGTTTGGAAGAGATTTGTTGAGGCTTTGTGTGTGAGACACATTGCTTGGGAGGACATTTGGTTGGCACTATGTGTTGATGTTTAGTTCCCGAAGTAGGGAGGATGGCGTTTGTCATAGAGCTCTGACCTCGGATACGCACTTAGATCCCTGGGTTGATGGTTAGCAAGTAAAATTGATGGTACCTAAAGGGGCTGAAAGCTTTGGTCCATCTTAGTCCCACTTGGATGGTTGCCCTTGTCAGAAATCTAGTCTATGGCATTGTGGTGCCTAAACTGTTGAGAGACCTTGGATAGAGTTCGCTGGTCAGAAATCTAGTCCATGGCATTGCGGTGCCTAAACTCTTCATAGTTCATATAGTTTGAGATCTTTCGTTTGAATACCTCAGTAGTTAAGACGGAGTGTTGAAACATGTAGCTAGGTTCGGTCTTCATAAAATGTATTTGTAAAAAGAATATTATCGTTACAATGACTTATTAAAGCATGGGTTTCATGCTTGGGTCACTATTTTATTAGTCAAAGTCCCCATTGAGGACTCCTAGGTTAATAAAGAGTTGATAGAGTCATTGCATATTTTATGAGACCCTTCTTCGGCTTAAGATTGAAAAAAGTCCGAACAATCTCAATAGAGAGGATGGCTGGAGGATTAGTAGTTGCTTGGTCCCAGCCCTCTCCTCCTAGTCATGGTCTCCTTGCCTTCCCTTCCCTTTGTTTTGTTTTTTCTTGTTGTCTTTTAAGATTTGTTCCCCTGGTTTCCTGGGGCCTTTGCTCCTTGAAGTTCTTGTAGTAACTCTTATTTATGCTAATAACTTAAAGAAAATAAGCGTGAAATTAATC
Source organism: Pinus taeda (assembly GCA_000404065.3). Classification (NCBI taxonomy): domain Eukaryota; kingdom Viridiplantae; phylum Streptophyta; class Pinopsida; order Pinales; family Pinaceae; genus Pinus; species Pinus taeda. Next base: position 37,146 of record APFE030666586.1, on the reverse strand, counting down.
TTTGATTATTTTAACCCTTAAATAAACCTTTAATTTTAAATATTAGCATTTTCTTTCTAACCCTACTCTAATATTTATTATTTAACTAACTTTTATAAATAACTATTGAATTAAAATTAATTTATTTTTAACTATTTTGCTTAATATATTTTTAGAATCTTAAGGGTATGAGCTGTCCTTTATCTTTTTTAATAAAATTATATAACCCACTATTTATATATTTCCCTAATATTTATAACTTTTATAACTAACTACTCTAATATTTAGATTTAATAACTTGGATTACTTACTATTAATTTAGATTAATTTATTTTATTATTTATATATATATATATATATTATTATAATATATATTAATATATATCATTATATTACTCTATTATCATATATAACCTTAAATTACCTTATTATTTATATATATTTGTTGAACTTTAGTATATGGAACAACCCCATTGACTTATGTTTGAATCTAGATATTTAGCTATATTTATATATTTAATAATTTTTATAACTAACTAACTATTAATGTATATTAATTTTGGTTATAATTTATTTTTAATATATATTTATAATTATAAGTGGATAAAAATGGTCCATTTACTTTTGTTCTAATAAGAATTTAACTAACCAAAGTTACCTTTTTAATTAATTAATGGTTATACCCCTAATCCTGTCCTAACTAACCAGTGAAATCTAGTCGTTGTCAATAAAGTCGTTATACAGCCGTTGGAGTTTCTACTCTATCTATTTAACATGCAAACCCTGATCTGCTCATTCAACTTGTCCTGACGATGAACCACACTAGTTGGTTCGAAGCACGTCGACAAATGAAATATCTTGTGATTTACACCAAAAAATCTCTCATAAAGTGAAAAAAAAAATATAAAAATTATTTTTTAGTCAAAAATAAAAGATCTATCTTAACTCTGGATATATCAAGCACCGAGAAGGATCAAATCTCTTGAGGTGAAACCTCTTTTTTGAGTGCAAAACTTGAGGAAAGGTTTGCACCTCGAGAGATTTGATCCCTCTCGGCTCTTGATAGATCTGGAGTTAAGATGGGTCTAGGATGACTTCACTCGTGTGTGGCCAAAGAAAATCTAACGAACAGATGATTGATTTTATCAATAAAATGTAAAATCATCTAATATTAAATATAATCATTTTAAATATGCTAAATATGTCTCGGATTAATCAGGTCATTTTAATTTTAAATTTTCTTAGTCACCTCAATTTGTTGGGATGATAAATATTGTGAATAACTTTAATGATGAAATAAAAATTTTGAATGTAAAGTGACAATTCTTCTGCGGCAACTGGTAAACAAAGGGTTGGAGCACTCGTTAGGTTGTGGCTTGACTTACAGGGCATTGGTGCGTCCTTTCGGTTGCAGCAAGTAATTAGAGTGTAGTAGCGCCCTACAGGTTGTCATTGTAAATTAGGGGATTGGAGCCTCCTTCAGTTGTAGCTGAAAATTTGATGTTATTATTTTCTTTTAAAAGAGAGAGGAAGACAATTACTAATAAGCATTCGGTGGTTTTGACACGGAGGGGGTATTCCACCTAAAAATTTGTGTGTCCATTGTTTTATCTTTCTACATTATTGTATAGTGTTGTCTACTATTGATTATTGTTTATGATTATCTGAAGAAGAACAATAATAATAAATGAAGATTAACTATCGCTCCGAAAAGAGATTAAAAAGTGCTAATTGCCAAGAAACATTGATTCACCCCCCCTCTTAGTATTTCCAACAAATTAAGATGAAGGATATGGGGTTGATGCACTATTTCCTTGGGCTTGAGATTTAGCAAGGTGACAACAAGTTTTTCTTGGGGCAGGGAAAGTATACCCTGAAGATTCTAAGGAAGTTTCACATGTAGGATTGTAGGCCCAAGATCACGCCTCATCACAAATTGGAGGAAGGTAGATACATCTAGATCGGAGCGAGTAGATCCCTCACTTTACCGACAATTGATTGGGTCGTTGATGTATTTAGTGAACATGTCGCCAGACATATGATTTGAAGTTACCTCTTTGAGTCAGTTTATGGGTGAGCCTACCAGAGCACATTGGGTTGCTACTAAGCACGTGTTGAGATATCTCAGGGGGGCAGTAGAGTTTGGATTTTGGTATACATAGCTTGATGAAATGAAGCTTGAGGGTTTCACTGATGCAGATTGGGTAGGGAGCTCCACAAATAGGATGAGCATACTGGGATGCACATTCAGTGTTGGATCAACAGTTATTTCTTGGTTCTGCCAAAAGCAAAGATAAATTGCATTGAGTTCAGTCGAGGCCGAGTACATGGCTGCCAATTTGACAAAGTGTGAAGTTATTTGGTTGAGGAAGCTTCTCGTAGGCTTGTTTAAACAAGAGTTGGAGGTCTACCTAGGGATCATGTCAATTAACATATCGCATCTATAACATCGGAGGTCTACCTATGGGGCCTTACCTGATGTGAGTCAAATGGTGATAGGGATGTCTGAATTCAAGTAGAGCATGAAGGTACATGTCAGAGATGTACTGAAGGAAACTCTTATAAGGGGACCATTCCCCTCATAAAGCAGGTCCACAGGTTTGGAACAACTCGAGGAGTTTGAGATTCATGATCGGGAATCTCATGTATACAGGTGGAAGAAAGCCCTCTATGGCTTGAAGCAAAACACCCCAGGCGTATTATGAGAGGATTGATAGCTATCTGATGAAGATGAGATTCACTAGGAGTGAAATCGATCCAAACCATTATCCGAAGGCTGTGGATGATAGACCTCTCATACCAGCACCTTATGAGGACAACCTATTTTTGACAAGTGCAAACCCTCTCATTTGCAAAAGTAAGAGGGAGTTGGATTCTGAATGTGGAATGATAAACTGCAAGCTTCTGACTACCTCGAGGATCTTAACATTAAGAAGTTATATGGTAGTGATGTCGGACCAGATTTGGGAAATGCCTCTGAGTTCCATAAACTCATTCGTGTTGATGTTCTTGGTGAACTTTCGTCCGGACATATGTTTTGCAGTTAGCATGGTGAGCTCATATTTGGTTGAGCCTCACAGGATTGGTGCCAAGAATCTTCTGAGATATCTTCAGGGCACGACCTCTCATGGATTGAGATACACTGCCGGAAATATGAAACTGCATGATTATTCGAATGTTGGGTGGGCAAGCAGTGTGGAGGATCACTAGAGAACTTCTCAGTGCTGGTTCTCTTTAGATTTTGCTTCGATATCATGGATAAGCAGGAATCAGAAATCGGTTGCTCTAAGCACCGCCGAGACCGAATACATAGATACGAGTATGATCTCGTGTGAAGCTGCATGGTTGCAGAAGCTCTTAAGTGAATTGTTTGTACACATGATGAATACCATTGTGATTCTCTGTGACAACTAGAGGGGGAATTCGATTATTGAGGAATCCTGTATTCGATGATTGCTCCAACAGATAGACACTAGATACTACCTTATCTGCGATATGGTAAGTCGATGAGCGAGGAGGCTCCATCACATTGAGACTGATGTACAGGTTGCAGACATTTTGTCAAAGCCCCAGGGAAAGGTCAAATCTGTGACTTTCCCAAACGACTTAGAGTTGTTAAGAGACTTCTTATAAGGGTCCTGCATGTTGCATGCATTGAGCTCTGGGAGCTCTGGGGGCTTGGGGTACTTACTAGAGCAACATACGACCACAAGGCGACTCACCCTCCCCTGGTGGTGCGCTATGAATAGGATGATTAGTTCTCCTGTGGGCCGGGATGATTAGTTCTCTCGTGGCAACTGTGGAACAGGATGACTAGTTCTCTTGTGGGCCCGGATGATTTGTTCTCTGTGGTGACTATGGAACAGGATGATTAGTTCTCCTGTGGGCCACGATGATTTGTTCTCCGTGGCGACTGTGGAACAAGATGATTAGTTCTCGTGTGGGCCAAGATAATTAGTTCTTCGTGGCATCCACTGACAGGATGATTCGTTCTCCTGTGGACAAGATGATTAGTTATCCTGTCGAGGCATCCTACCCATGTAGTTTGAGACTCATGGGAAGTACCTCTCATCTCATCAATGAGCAGGGAAATGAGGATAGGGACCATAGTAGTACTATCGATGGATGCATCGCTGCGACTATGGAACAGGATGATTAGTTCTCCTGTGGGCCAGGATGATTTGTTCTCCGTGGCGACTATGGAACAGGATGATTAGTTCTCCTATGGACCAGGATAATTAGTTCTTCGTGGCATCCACTGACAAGATGATTCCTTCTCCTGTGGACAAGATGATTAGTTATCCTGTCGGGGCATCCTACCCATGCAGTTTGGGACTCATGGGAAGTACATCTCATCTCATCAATCAGCAGGGAAATGAGGATAGGGACCATAGTAGTACTATCGATGGATGCATCGCTGTATCTACCGCACTCCCAATGCTAGGATGACCTCTATTGATCTGGGACCAATGAAACTGATATGGGATCAGTATGAGTGGTTTGAGGCACTCTCTTGTGACATTGATCTGGGATCAATGAAATTGATCTGGGATCAGTATGAGTGGTTTGAGACACTCTCTTGTGACACTGATCTGGGATCAATGAAACTGATTTGGGATCAGTATAAGTGGTTTGAGACACTCTCTTGTAACATTGATCTGGGATCAGTATGAGTGGTTTGAGACACTCTCTTGTGATATTGATTTGGGATCAACAAAACTGACTTCGGGTCAGTAAGAGTGATGTGACACACTCTCTTCAGATGAAACTAACATCGGGTCAGTAGAGAATAGTATGAGACATTCTCGATCAATTCTTCTTATTCATGGTTTAGCAGAGCAGAGCAAAGCAAAGCAGAGGAGAGCAGTGCAGGGCACTAATGGCAGAGATAGTATAGTCGGACATATGGATCAACGGATGGAGTTCTCCCTAGTTGAGAGGGAGTGTTAAAATTGGCAACTAGGGCCAAACTCCATATGGGTCGTCTTATTTATGGCAGTTGATATTTTTCTTAGATCCCTCTCATCGAGAGGTGTAGGATTGATCTAAAGATCCTCCGATTCTGATAAGTATTCATGGAGTTATGAATTTATTTGCGTTATAAGACAATCCGTCAAGGTCGTCCAGCGACCAAATAAACCCCACATGTGCTCAACGTTTTAGTATAAATAGAGGTGGCCTTCAAGTCATTTCAACACACTTGGGATCTCTTCCTCTCTCTACTTGTCTTTAGGTTTTAGTAGGAGGAGAGATCCTAAGGGATAACACTACCCTAATCCAGAAAGCCAGAAAAGTCGGAACTGCCGGAAAAGCCGGAAAAACAGGAAAAGTCAGAACTGCCAGAAACGTTGTATTTGTTGGAACTGCCGGAAAAGCCGGACTGCCGAAAAAGCTGAAAATGTCGAAATTGCTGGAGCATCTGTCTCCGAAGGAGAGCAGCATGCAAGGTACAGCTAACTAACATTGGGACAATTGTATGGTACTTAGCAGCAAATACACCAATCATGCAATGTTACAGCTAGCATGCAAGGGACAACTAGCATGCAACAACAAGCACGCTAAGGACCACAAGCATCTAGGGACAACAAGCAAGCAAGGTCAAGATGGCAACATGGTGCAGCAATGGCACATAATGCAGTATAGTGATAGGTACAATCATGATTAATGAGGCGTGATGAGATGCAACATAGTGATGATGGGTGCAACATGGTGCAGTGCAGTGAGGTGCAACATGATGACGAAATGCAACACAACGATAGGTGGAGTCACCTTGGAGAATTAGTTGAAGCAGCATGTCTTCAACTGATCTCATGTATCATCTTCTTAGAGATGATCTATGCTCTTATCTAGATAAGTCAAAGTGTTGACTTCTATTATAAACGTACTATCTCTCTCTCTCTCTTCCTGCTTAACCATTGAGGAACATATAAGAAGAATTGATCAAGGATTCCCCACATTGGGGTTTGTCCCTAGCTAGCGCCACATCTTGTGTCCTATTGTCTTGGCTTGTCTTCTGCGATTTGTATTTATGTTCTATCTGCAGTTTACTTTAATGTTGATGTGATTGCTAATCTTGGAAAGATATTGAGCTAACTGTGAAAATTGAAATAAATTGCTCTAGCATAGAACATACCTAAAATTAACGGTTTGTCTTCTAATTTATTTATTTTTCATTATGCATGCTAAGCTAGAAAACCTAGTGCATTTATAATAAAAGTTTTCCAGTGCAACAATTGTTTCTATTTCTAGTTTTATATTTAGAAAATTATGAATCAGTCACTTTGTTTTAAGAAAATCTAACAATTAGCGTTTCTTATGAGACAGGTCGAAAACCTAACCAGAGAGATAAAGTCCCACCTATCCATGGCACAAAAACAAGCATCTTCAAAGATCAAATGTGTGAAATGGCTCTCATTTATAGGGTCCCTTAGAGTAAATGCTCCTTGAGAGGGCCTCAAATTATCTTTCTAACACTAAACTATTGGGGATTGGCCAAAAACTCTAAGAAAATGACCATCAAGAGTTTATTAGTTGTTAAAACCCTCTATTATCCTACTTCAAGAAATTAAGTCCAAAGGAGAAAGAACATTTCAAAAACTTTCCAAAGTTTTGTGTGGGTGGGATTTCAACTCTATTGACAATGTTGGGTGATCTAGTGGGAACAAAATCAATTACCCTATCACTTGGGATAGTCCCTCAAGTTTAGCGGTTTAGATCTTCTATATGGGCAAGGGAAAGAAATATTAGTTCTGAATGTTTATGGGTTGTACTCAAATAGGATGCAAAATTGGGACAAATTTTTCAAACAAGAATGCATCGAGAATAGCCTTGTGTTGATAGGGGGAGAATTAAACTTCACTTTAGGAGCCTCTGAAATATGAAGTTTGGTGGCTCACATAGATTGCCTTTCAAGATACTACTTAAGGAACCTAGAGGAAGTGGCCTTATTGAATATTGAACTAACAAAGTTGTCTCCCAACTAGAGAAACAAAAAAACTACGAATGATAGAATCACAAAGAGGCTCGACCAGTTTTTAATATCTGAAGCCTTTCCAAACGAATCTACCCTGGTAAAATAGTGGGTCACTTCTGAAGGAGAATCTAACCAATATCCATTTGTACTAGAAGCAACTACTACGCAAGAAAAGTTAGTTATCCCTTTCAAACTAAATCAAAAATGGTTAAAGATGGAGGAGTTTGTAAACAAGATAAAATCTTATTGGAAATCCTATGAATATAAAAGAGGCAAAGATGGTATTAGCCCAATGTCCAAGGATAAAAAAAAATAGAAAGATGGCAAGCTGCTCAGAAAATTGGGAGAAAGGTTGCAGACACTATACAGCAGTGAAAATTTTGGGTATCTAAATTAGTCCCAGAAGTTGTAGGTGAAGCTACTGGAAGAAAAAAAGAGGAATTTATTGCCAGAAAGAGAAAGAAAGGAGGATCGGGAGCATAGCCATATGGCTTCAAGTAGGTGATGAAAACACCAAGTTATTCCATAGATATGCTAACAAAATGAAAAACATTAATTCAATCAAGAAAATTTGCAGAAGGAATAGCAGTTGGGCAACAAAGTTTAAGGACAATGCAGAAAGACGAGTCAACCACATTTGAAATCTTTTTGAGGACTCTCAAATCTCATGAAGCACCCCCAAACATGGCCTACACACTTTTGAACCCTAAAATCTAACAAGGGGAGAGAGTTGGAAAGAAGTGTGAGGTCTCACAGATCTGGGATACGAAGAAACCTAAATTTCCACTCTTCGCTTGCTTCCCTAATCAATCAAGACAATAGGGAAGAAGTAGTTGATCCTCCCAAAAGGGGCTCAAAATGGGGAGGTCTACACAAGCATGAAAATTTATGCCCAAAAGCTCCCTTCAAGGGAAAAAAAAACCCTAATATGGATAGTGGAAAGCTGTGGAGGAAAGCCACCTAAATCCCATAAATACAATATAACAGCTCCCTAATTTCAAAACAGATGTGACATCTAAAGAGAAGATTTTCCTTCAACTCCACCATCTATAAGCGGCAAAGTTGAGAGATTAGGACCAGGGAGATGTGGTATTCCATTTCAACCCGAAGTTGATCATAAACAATATGAACTTGCCTAACGAGGTCCTTGAGGGCGTCCCTCCATTGCTTCCATATAAATGAGCGTTTCACAATAAGGTCATCTCTCCCAGCTACAAAAAAGTGTTTGGAATAGATATATTAGGGCCAAGACCCTACAAAAGTGTTATCCAAATTCCCTAATATACTCCATATAGATGTCCTCTCAAATCACCACGATCATGGCATGTTTAAATGGCAACCTATAAACCTCCAAAAACCAACAATAAATACACCTCTAGGAGCCTACGGAGGCAATAGTCGAGGTGGAGTAAAGAGCCAAGTCGGGATATGAATCCCTACTCGGCCTTGAGTGACCCAAAGTCCAAACTCTATGAAGGAAAGATACAAGTCTAAATATGACCTTGAGACACTAAGGATGCACTCCACAATCTGCCTCCGTAATGGATTGAGGAACCATCCCATTGCAATGAATGATGTGATGACACAAAAAGGGGCCACAAATAGAGCCCCTAACCCTACTCAACTCATAAGGCAATTCATACAGTTGGCCAACAACTATAGCCCAAACCCTAGTCACTAGAGAGCCATGGAATGCATCACAGATCTTGCAAAGGGAGTTTGTTGATCCTTTGGGCCCCACAAATGTGATAGCAGATCCTTTCAACCCTTCAACATTTCTCATTGAAGGGCAACTTCAATAAGCCATAGCTTTGTTATTTCATAGCAAAACTTTGATGTTCAACGTATCAAAACAATTTAGATAATATGTACCTCAGAATGGACAAAGTTTGAAATGTAAATCTAAAGCCATATAGGCATAACAATCAAAAGACGATACAAAGGTCATTTTTTAGGTAACAAATTTCAGCATTATCAAGTGCCCTACATTTAACAAGTCAAACCTTTCTCAACTCCCAAAGGAAGCATATCCTACCTCATTACAAAACGTAGAAACACTTCTTTTCAAAAGCTCTAATTTCATAGGTATGTAAGCAACGGTTTAAATGTCCTATTTGCTATATGCAACAACTATCAATCTCCCAAAATCACAAATTTGAATCCTTTGTGCTACAAATTAATTTTTTTGTCCCATACTAATACCACCACAAAATAAATATCTAGAAGTTGTGTTTTTCCTTAAAAATATCCAAAATAATGAATTTCTTGAATGCAAGCTTTCAGTAATCAAAATAACTAATATGGAACTTACAACAAATATGTCCAATAAGTAGAATCACATGCACAAATATTCTAAACACCAAGTATTTTTAAGAAAAAGACACATTCTTAGTTCTAGAAATTCTTCCAAGAAGTGGAATCACATGCACAAGCCAAGAAAACAAGTATTTTGGATCAAAAACTTACATGCAACAGTTCTATAAATTGGGGAAGGAGAGAAAATTGTACACTACAAAGTATTTAAGCTTATGCATGAAAATTTTCAACTCCTCTTTGTCACTATATACCAGTGTAGCACGACTTAGCGATTACTTGCCGAGTGTGCCGAGTCTGTTACCAAATGAACCACTCGGCCATATTTGGCCCCTGATACTCGTAACTTGCCTAACTTGCCTCACTCGATGTGACTCGGCATTCCTGCCATAATTGATTTTCATGATCAATAGTTGTCATTCCCACCGCTTTTCTATTAAAGAGTGCCTCTGCATGCTAAGGAGTCACTCGCTTCAAAATTGTTAATTTTAGGTATGTTATATGCTTAGAGCAATTTATTTCAATTTTCACAGTTAGCTCAATATATTTTCCAAATTAGCAATCACATCAGCATTAAAGCAAATTGCAGATAGAACATAAACATAAATCGCAGAAGACAAGTCAAGACAAGAGGACACAAGATGTGGCGCTAGCCAGGGACAAACCCCATTGTGGGGAACCCTTGATCAATTCTTCTTATATGTTCTTCAATAGTTCAACAGAGAGAGGGAGAGATAGTACGTTTACAACAGAAGTCAACACTTTGACTTATCTAGATAAGAGCATAAATCATCTCTAAGAAGATGATACATGAGATCAGTTGAAGACATGTTGCTTCAACTGATTCTCCAAGGTGACTCCTTCACCTATCGTTGTGATGCATTTCGTCATCATGTTGCAAACTTGCACCTCACCGCGTTGCACCATGTTGCACCCATCATCATTATGCTACATCTCATCGCACTTCATTAATCATGATTGTACCCAACATTGTACTACATTATGTGGCATTGCTACACCATGTTGCCATACTGACCTATGCTTTGGCTGCACCTTGCTTGCTTGTTGTCCCTTGCTTGCCTGTTGTCCCTAGCATGCTTGTTGTCCTTCCTTAGCATGCTTGTTGTTGCATGCTAGTTGTCCCTTGCATGCTAGCTATAACATTGAATGCTTGGTGTATTTGCTGCTAAGTACCAAACAATTGTCCCAATGTTAGTTAGTTGTCCCTTGCATCCTACTCTCCTTCGGAGATAGATGCTCTGACAGTTCCGGCTGTTCCCAGCTTATTCACGGCAGTTCCGACAATTCCCGGCAGTTCCGATAATTCCGGCAGTTCTCACTTCCTAGCTTGTTCACAACAATTTTGAAAGTTTTGGCAATTCCGGCAATTCCCAGCAGTTCCAATTATTCCGGTTGTTCCTAGCAGTTCCGGCAATCCCGGCAGTTTCCGACTGTTCATGGCAGTTCCGGCTGTTCCCAACTGTCCCGGTAGTTCCCGGTAGTTCCGGCTGTTCCAGTTGTTCCGACTTCTGGCCTCTAGATTAGGGCATCGTTATCCCTTTGGACCTCTTCTCCTACTAAAACCCAAAGACAAGTAGAGAGGAAAAGATCCCAAGTGTGTTGAAAATGACTTGAATGCCACCTCTATTTATACTAAAACGTTGAGCACAAGTGGGGTTTATTTGGTTGTTGGCCGACCTTTACGAATTGTCCCATAACACAAATAAATTCATATCTCCATGAATACTTATCGGAATTGGATGATCTTTAAATCAATCCTACACCTCTCGATGAGAGGGACCCAAAAAAATATCAGCTTCCATTAATAAGATGACCCACATGGACTTTGGCCCTAATTGCCAATTTTAACACTCCCTCTCAACTAGGAAGAACTCCATCCACTGATCCATATGTCCAGTTGTACTATCTCTGCCATCAGTGCCCCACTGAGCTCTGCTCTATTGAACCATGAAGAAGAAGAATTGGTCGAGAATGTCTTATACCATTCTCTACTGGCCCGAAGTCAATTTTATTGATCCCATATCAATATCTCAAGAGAGTGTCTCAAACCAGTCATACTGATCCCTAGCATAGGGAGTACGGTAAATACAACGATGCGTCCATTGATAGTACTACTATGGTCCCTAACCCTATTTCGCTACTCATTGATCAGATGAGAGGTACTTCCCATGAGTCCCAGACTGCATGGGTAGGATGCCTCGACGGGAGAACTAATCATCCTATCCACAAGAGAACGAATCATCCTGCCCCATTGTCGCCACAGGAGAACTAATCATCCCGGCCCACAGGAGAACTAATCATCCTGTTTCACAGTTTCCACGGGAGAACTAATCATCTTGTTCCACAGTCGCCACAGGAGAACTAATCATCTTGTTCCACAGTTGCCACCAGAGAACTAATCATCTCGGCCCACAAGAGAACTAATCATCCTGTTTCATAGTTGCCACAGGAGAACTAATCATCACGGCCCACAAGAGAACTAATCATCCTGTTCCACAGTCACCACAGGGTATCACAAGAGAAGGTTGAACCTATCATCCTATACATAGCGCACCACCAGGGGAGGGTGAGTCGCCCTGTGGTCGTATGTTGCTCCAGAAAGTACCCCAAGTCCCCCAGAGCTCCGAGAGCTCAATGCATGCAACATGCAGGACTCTTATAAGAAGGTCTCTCAACGACTCCAAGTCATTCCGGAAAGTTATAGATTTGACCTTTCTCAAGGCTTTGATAAAATGTCTACGACCTGTACATCAGTCTCAATGTGATGGAGCCTCCTCGCTCATCGACTTACCATATCCCAAATAATGCAGTGTTTGATGCCTATCTGCTGGAGCAATCATCAAATACAAGATTCCTCAATAATCGAATCCCCCCTCTAGTTGTCACAAAGAATTACAGTGGTATTCATCATGTGTACAAACAGCTCACTGAAGAGCTTCCACAACTAGGCAGCTTCATACGAGATCATACTCATAGCTATGTATTCGGTCTCGAGAGTGCTTATAGCAACCGACTTCTACTTCCTGCTCATCCATGATATCGAAGCAGAACCCAAAAAGAACCAGCGTTGAGAAGTGCTCTAGAGATCCTCCACACTGCCTGCTGAGTCAGCATTCGAATAATCATGCAGCTTCTTATTTCCGACAGTGTATCTCAATCCATGAGAGATTGTGCCCTGAAGATATCTCAAAAGATTCTTAGCACCAATCCAGTGAGGCTCAACCAAATATGAGCTCACCATGCTAACTGCAAAACATATGTCCGGACGGAAGTTCACGAAGAACATCAATGCAAATGAGTTTATGGAACTCAGAGGCATTTCCCAAATCTAGTCCGGAATCGTCACCATATAACTTCTAAAAGTTAAGATCCTCGAGGTAGTCACGGGCTTGCAGTTTACCATTCCACATCTGAAATCCAACTCCCTCTTACTTCAGTAAGTGAGAGGGTCTACACCTGTTTGAAATAGGTCGTCCTCAAAAGGTGTTGTATGAGAGGCCTATCATCCACAACCTTCAAACAATGGTTTGGATCAGCTTCACCTCTTAGTGAATCTCAACTTCATCTGACAGATATCAATCCTCTCATACTACACCGGGGAAATTTTGCTTCAAACATGAGATTCCTAATCATGAATCTCAAACCCCTCGGGTTGTTCCAAACCTGTGGACCTGCTACATGAGGGGAATGGTCCCCTTGCAAGCTTTTCCTTCGGTACATCTCAAACATGTACTTTCATGCTCTTTTTGAATTCAGGCATCCCTGTCACCATCTGACTCACAGACCTCCGATGCTATGTGTCAATGGACATGATCCCTAGTGGACTTCCTGCAACTTGATACAACCCTGAACTCAAAAACATCTTTGAAAATTCTATTTTCAAACACGTACCTTTCCATCGATGAGTGCCACCCTTTAACCTTTGACTTCCATTGTCGAAATGGACACCAGGTTCTTCTTGCGATCGGGTACATAAAAGAGATTCTTTAAATGAATCGAGTTACCCTCATTCAATTGAGGGGTAACATTCCCTACACCCTTTCTAGGATAGGTGGCTTCGGCTCCAAGTATAATCCCACGATTGTTTCCATCTCTACCAAATTAGAGAGTGCACCCTACTATCCAATGAACTGCCTTGAAGCACTACAATTAATAAGCCAGATTCCCAAAGAATTTGAAGGAGAGGGCCAATACAAGATAACGCTTCTTTATCTTATCAAAAACAACATTTGATTCTTCATACCTGGGGTTACTTGCTTTCTTTGAAGAGTCGGCCATTTCCTTGATGACCTGCATTGCCTATCATTCCTTTGATCATTGAAGATGTCCCTGGAATGATCGTTATCTTCATCAAGAGATGTGTCTCTGCCATTCGAACACTCCTTCGCATAATGGCCGAACTAGTTATCTGCCTTTCTTTCCACCCTGAGATCCGGTCTTCCAATGAAGTGATCTTTAGGTAGGCCATCAGAAACTTTCGCTGAGCCATTCTGATAATATTCTCTGCTTCGACTTCACCCTCAGTGAATTTGAAGAGGGATGAGGAATCCACTTATCCTTTTGTCCTTTCCCAACTGTCTTCGATGATTGCTCTTTCACTCTTGCTTGGGCATTGTCTTCACCTCACCTCTGATACCATGTTCATTTTAGGTATGTTCTATGCTTAGAGCAATTTATTTCAATTTTCACAGTTAGCTCAATATCTTTTCCAAATTAGCAATCACATCAACATTAAAGTAAACTGCAGATAGAACATAAACATAAACATAAATCACAAAAGACAAGCCAAGACTAGAGGACACAAGATGTGGCGCTAGCCAGGGTCAAACCCCAATGTGGGGAAACCCTTGATCAATTCTTCTTAAATGTTCTTCAATAGTTCAGTAGAGAGAGAGAGAGAGAGAGATAGTATGTTTACAGCAAAAGTCAACACTTTGACTTATCTAGATAAGAGCATAGATCATCTTTAAGAAGATGATACATGAAATCAGTTGACGACATGTTGCTTCAACTGATTCTCCAAGGTGACTCCTTCACCTATCGTTGTGTTGCATTTTGTCATCATGCTGCAGCTCACCGTGCCACACCATGTTGCACCCATCATCACTATGTTGCATCTCATCACGCTTCATTAATCATGACTGTACCCATCACTGTACTGCATTATGGCAATTTTCACAGTTAGCTCAATATCTTTTCCAAATTAGCAATCACATCAACATTAAAGTAAACTGCAGATAGAACATAAACATAAATCACAGAAGACAAGCCAAGACGAGGACACAAGATGTGGCGCTAGCCAGGGTCAAACCCCAATGTGGGGAAACCCTTGATCAATTCTTCTTAAATGTTCTTCAATAGTTCAGTAGAGAGAGAGAGAGAGAGAGATAGTATGTTTACAGCAAAAGTCAACACTTTGACTTATCTAGATAAGAGCATAGATCATCTTTAAGAAGATGATACATGAGATCAGTTGATGACATGTTGCTTCAACTGATTCTCCAAGGTGACTCCTTCACCTATCGTTGTGTTGCATTTAGTCATCATGCTGCAGCTCACCGTGCTGCACTATGTTGCACCCATCATCACTATGTTGCATCTCATCACGCTTCATTAATCATGACTGTACCCATCACTGTACTGCATTATGTGCCATTGCTACACCATGTTGTCGTACTGACCTATGCTCTAGTTGCACCTTGCTTGCTTGTTGTCCCTTGCATGCTTGTTGTTGCATGCTAGCTATCCCTTGCATGCTAGTTGTAACATTGCATGCTTGGTGTATTTGTTGCTAAGTACCATCCAACTGTCCCAATGTTAGTTAGTTGTCCCTTGCATCATGCTCTCCTTCGGAGATAGAAGTTCCGGTAGTTCCGGCTATTCCCAGCAGTTCCGGCAATTCCAACAGTTTCCGGTAGTCCCCGGCAGTTCCAGGAACCAGTTCCGGCAGTTCCAGGAACCAGTTCCGGCAGTTCCTGACAGTTCCGGCAATTCCGGCAGCATTATCTCTTAGAATCTCTCCTTCTACTAAAACCCAAAGTCAAGTAAGGGGGAAGAGATTCCAAGTGTGTTGAAAATGACTTGAAGGCCACTCTATTTATACTAAAACATTGAGCACAAGTGTGGTTTATTTGGTTGCTGGCCGACCTTGACGAATTGTCCCATAACACAAATAAATTCATATCTCCATGAATACTTATCAGAATCGGATGATCTTTGGATCAATCCTACACCTCTCGATGAGAAGGATCCAAGAAATATATCAGCGTCCATTAATAAGATGACCCACATGGAATTTGGCCCTAGTTGCCAAATTTAACAAAAAATTTGCAGCGACAATCAACAGCACCTTTGCTTCAATCTACTCAGCATCCAACAACGATCACAAAGCCAAGTAAGTATCGAATCAATTTGTTTTGATTTTTTTAATTTGTTATTTGGGGTCGCGCTCAAGTTGTTCCAGGCTTCTGCGGCCCTGTCTCAGGGTCGTAGAAGGCTTCTTCTGCAGGCCTGAGCCAGGCCCATGGGGACCTGTCATAGCACGAGTATCGCCAAAGTGACTGAATTACAAATTTAATAAATAATTTAAAAAAAAATTGTTCGATCAAATTAAAAAATTTTAATTAAATTAGATTAGTTTTTAATTCATGATTTAGCCTGTTACTGTAACAAGCTCTGCAAGGCTGTCTCAGGGCCGCAGAAAAATATTGGAAAAAAAATTAAGATTTAAATTTAATTTAAAATTTTCCAAAGAGTCTTGGATAAACAGTGATCGAGTGCTCTGTTAAGGCACTCCTTGGTGTAAAGTCACCAGTTTAATTCCCTGTCCTGATCGGGGTGATATCTTGGACATGATGAAGATGTAGTCCTGCCAAGCTTACAAAAAAAAAAATCGCAATTTAAAAAAACCTGCAACAGGCCCCTTGTCCAGGCAAAAGGCCTATTGCAGGCCTCTACCACCCTAAGACAGACCTACAGAGGCCTGTAACAGCCACAGTGTGGCTGCTGCAGCGACATTGTTGCATCCTCATGCTGATACATAAGACATGACAATGCACATGGAGACATTGTCAATTTTTTATTTTCTTTTATGGTTCATGAAGAACTTGCACTTTGCTACCATATGTTATTTTGTTTATGAAATCATTTTTCAGGTTGCTTTTAAAATTTTTGAATACAAATCTCAATTGTGTTATGATACAACTTACATGATCATAGCTTATGAGATGCTGTTATGAATTCTTGTGCAAACCACAGTTTTATAACTTATATGTGTTGGAAATGCCATTAGTTTATCTTTTATGCAAAACAAATGAGATATTTTTTAGTTTTTTGCTATTTGCCAAGTATTTGTCGAGTAGAAGTCGTGCAACAGTGCTAAAATACAAAAGTTGGTTAAAATTGAACTGAATTGCTTTAAACATTTGTTGCCAGCAATAATAAGTGGTGGTATGAAACCACCTACATTTAACTAGCAAATCATCAAAACTACTACCTAAAGATTTTTAAATTCCTTATGTAGCAATAATAGGTGGTGGTATGAAACCACCTACATTTAACTAGCAAATCATCAAAACTACTACCTAAAGATTTTTAGATTCCTTATGTAGCCTTTGTAATTTTCCATTAGCATTCAATGATAAAAACTACTATTTTGGTATTTTATCGACCATCAAGCATTCACCAGATGTGATGTGATCCGACTCCTCCCAAAATATTTTCGTGTAAATATACAAGGCCTGCCTGTTAATAATAATAACTCCGTATCTCAAAGAAATATTTTATTGTTACTTCAAAACATGCGAAAATATCCTAATATCTAATTAGTAAGAGAAAGCACCTCTTGTATAATTCCAGGAAATGTTTTTTAAACTAAAACATTCTCAAAACATTTCCCAAATTATTTTTGTTTTTCAAAATGTTGGCCAATTTTGGACTTAAAAAATTGACCACTTGGGTCTACAAACCCTGTAGAGGTCCATATGTAACAATTAAATGAGAAAAGTAAACCCAAGAAAACCTTTAACAATCATCCAAAGAGAAAACAGAGAGAACATAAATATTGACATTTGAAATTTAATTTTGTTCAACATGCTAGTACCAATTATGTCATGCTATCAACACAGAATAGTTATCCCATTGTCTCCATGAAATATTTTTATAGCATTTGTATAACAGGCTATGTTAAATCGGTAACAGGATTTAAATGCCTTAGTGAACTTTTTCCAAATTCATTGGTATGATATATCAAGTCATAGGTCATAAATTCAACTCAGGATTACCAGTCGCTATTGTGGCTGGTGGAAGAGCTGTACTCCATATAGATATTCCGTGGAAAAAATGGGGATTCATGAGCTTTTCCTTGGAAAAAGAAAGCAGATAGAAAAATGAAACATGTTCTTAGAATAGAAAGGCACACAACATTTTTATAATCCACGATGTGGATCAAGTCAAGAACATAGTAAAGTTCAATACTGGGTTGCAAACTTACATTCTGGTGGCCTTAAATCCATCTATGGCAGAGCAATCTTTAGATTACATATAGAACCAACGAAAATTACCTCCTCCAATGAAGCATTCCCTGCTCTTTCACCAATACCATTAACAGTAACCTCTACTTGCCTTGCCCCTGCATATGCACCCTGAATTCATATCACCTAGAATAAGAAAAGATATTAAGGCAAAATACTACAAACTTTCACATGACTATTTATTGTGAAGCATAAGTACAAAAGAAACTCACAGCCAAAGTGTTAGCAGTAGAGAGACCAAGGTCATTCTGACAGTGTGTTGAAATTATTGCATTCTCAATACCCAGAGTGTTGGCTTTAATGTCAGCGATCAATTTCCCAAATTCCGTTGGTAATGTGTATCCCACAGTATCTGGAATATTTAATGTAGTTGCCCCTGCCTTAATAACTTCCCCCAATATCTGGTAAAGAAATTCAGGATCAGACCTAGGGCAAAAAGACAAGGCACTAGATCAATTTTTGCGCCCTTCAACTCAATATCTCAAAAGAACAATGCATCAAGATCTTAATTCAACTTTATTAAAAATGAAATATAATAAATAAGACAATTTCCTTCAAAATTAATTTTAAAAAATTTATTTAATAAATAAAAATAAAAAGGCCACAAAACATAGATCCTAGTAAAAGTCATGTCTAATAGATTCAATAAAAATAATTTTCTCAAGGGACACTCATGTTACCAGAAAAGTAAAAGGGAAATTATATGATAAAGAAAAGGGAAATGTTTGATGGATTTGAACAATTAATTCAACCTGAAGTATTGCATTTTTCATTAACATATACTTTTATGTCCAGCATTCTCAAAAATTTATGAACTTAAACTTGTCTGATTAATTAGTAAAGCTACAAGCTATGACTAAGAGGATAATTCTTAAACAGGAGTACAATACAATATTTGGAAAGTAAAAACATAATATATATTAAGAACACTTAATACGTGCCAGCATAATAGCACCATTTGGGAGAAATATACCAATTGATAAGACAACACAAGTGAGAGCCTACGAAAACCAACCACGGGAATAATTCTCTAACCTGCCTAAAAATACCCATTAAAACCATCCATTGAGTTGTTTGGCGGAAGCACCCTTAAAAGGAAACATACAACAAACAATGAAAGTTTAGTGAAACCTCCCCACACTTAAACATGACCCATTGTGGCCCCTATTTCTTGGGATCTATAGAGCCTGTCTGTCCAACCTCGTGATCCTTTATACTTGCCTCAACCATGGCCTTCGCTATAGTTTTATAATTTACATCTCCTCCCTTGAAAGTCACCTAGCTAGTTCAACAGCTTGCTGCCACACCTTCAACACTGAGTGATGTATGCTAAATTTCATTTTTAAGGATTCTCCGGTGCACCTTAATTCTACCGACTTGTGAAATTGAATCTCAGCCATATTTATTATAAATTACACAATCCTCCCTATCTTGACAATTGAAAGGCCAAAACTGCTCTCATAAACAACACGGCCCTCCAACCTTGCATTTAAGAAACACCAAGTAGCTTTTGACAAAAGAGTTTTGAATGTCTAATCTTGGATGAAGTTTTTGGTCTTCACCAAACCTTTTGTATAGCCTCAGGCCAATGAGGGGCACTGTGTCCCATTTATCCCAAATTACACTTCAACACTCTTTATAGTTTGATGTTCTTTTGAAACATATACCAACTGATCCCAAACTAAACAGACAGAACTAGAGTATTTAATGATGTCAAGCTCCTTAAAATTTTGTGTTATATGACAACTATTAGACTTGATATCTTGTTTTCTCTCATATTCTCTCATTCTCTCTCATATCAACTAACTAAAAAAGTTAGGTTGACAGAGTTTTAATAGCAATTCCATGTGGTGTAAAGGGTCTTCCATGCTCTTGTTATAAATGAGAATATCTTACAAGAGAACCAAAAAACAGTCCTCAAATACGTTTAAACACTTAACAAATCATACCTTTGGAAGTGGTAGGGAATTAGTTAGCCTGAAAGTCATCATTAAAAATTAGCAATGGCCTTGATGAATCTAGAAAACTACTTGAATTAGTCAACTTATCTACTTAGTGTTGATAGCACACTAATCAATCTTCACAAGCATTGTTGCCCCATGTAGTTTAGCAAGTAGTGCATCTATACACAGAAAAGGATATCTATTTTTATTGGTCCACTTGTTTGGTTTAGCTATCAAACAACATAAAGAAGGAACCATCATGTTGGAAAATCAAAAAACTTATGTACTATAGATGACTTTCCTTAACTTGATAATTACCAATGACTTTATTATATCTTTGTTCATCAAGCAATTCACAAAACAATGAAGATCACAACAAGACAAAGTACACGAGATATAGGCTCCAAGCCAAGGCAAAACCCCTCCAAGGGGAATACTTTTCTTTTTGCTTAGAATCTGTTTACAAAGAGACTTCCAAGACCCAACAGCCAAAGCCAACAATCCTACCAAGCACCAAGTCAGCCCCCAGCAAGATCTTCTCAAAGGCAGCTTCCAAACTTCAACCTACTGCAACTTCGTCCTATAGTTTCGGCCCTGTACTTGCTTCTCAGAATTTCGGCCCAACAATTTCGGCCTCCTGCAACTGCAGCTTCACAAAAACCCTAGCTTCGCATCTGAAGAGAGCGAGAGATTTAGCACAAGAAACTTCGCTTTTTCCTTCCTTCGTTCTTCTAGCTCTTTTGATCCTTTGCTATTGCAGATCGAACTTGTCTTGGATAAGTGTGTCAAATGAGGTCGAGCTCCCTGTATTTATAGCCTCCATGGGGGGTGGAATAGCCCTCCTTTAGGCCGACTCGATCTTGCTCTTGGGCCGACTTGGTCTTGGGATACAAAATGTTTTTTCTTGATAAAATGGATATCTTTCTTTATTACCATGAGTCCAAATGGGACTATGACACAAGACCAATAATATTCTTTATCCTAGAAAGACCTAAAAAACTTAAAAGCACGAAGAACATGCTTTTGACTCAAACTTGAGTATGAAACACGTACTCCAAAATAAACTATAATTTCTCTTTCTTTCTTTTTATTTCTTTATAAAGAATATACAATGTCATGATTACAATTAGGTTATTATGAATACTGAACCTAGTTACAATTTTCAACACTCCCTCTTAACTAGGGAGGCATTCATAAACTCATTACAAGGTACAAGGAATCTCAATATTGAAGCATTCTCATAAGAAGAGTCGAATTGATAAGCCATCTTTTGTCAAGCAATTTATCATAACCAGCACTCCCCTTGAAGGCCTTAACTAGACAAGCTCATCCTTATTTGAGAGCATTATGTTGGGAGGCTTTATGTGAGTTGCCACACTACCTCTAAGGCACATACCCCCTACTGATGTTCAATGGTATGTCCTTTTAGGACTATTCTAATCTTGGATTACCAAATCGGAATCCTCAAAGAATATCGGACCTCTTCGATTACTCTTAGCTTCGATGACCTACCTTATAGAGTATATGTCAACAACTTTTTTCCTGGATTCTACAATCCATAAGAATTCTCAATCTAAGATGCTTATCCAATCCTCCGAACTCCATTCTTTCTTTATGGCCTTCACTAAGACTTACAGCTATTAGTTCTAGTCTAGTGCATGAACCATAAAGACAAGAACTATCCAACATCACTCCCTCTCAATTAGAGGAGAGTTGTCCACCAAACCAAGCTTACCTCTCAGGTACTCATGCTTCTTGTTTAGTAACGCTTTAGTCAGTATTTCTACTACTCAAGCTTTTTGTTTGGTAACACTTTAGTCAGTGTGTTTGCTACATGTTCATTTGTTGGTAGATAGTGCAGCTCCACGACCCCATCTCATACCAAGCTTCTAACGTAGTGGTACTTATTATTTATATGCTTTGTCTTGGCATGAAACACTAGGTCTTTCGTCAATCTTATGCAACTTCCATTATCACAATGTATTTGTGTAGGGCCAAGCAATCCTTCAAACAAGTCTGATAATAACTTCCTAAGCCAAACTTCTTCCCAATAGACCTCGCTTGCAGCAACATGTTTAGCTTCAGCACTACTCAAAGCAATTATATCTTGTTTTCTACTCATCCATGAGACCATGGAAGAACCTAGGCTGAAGCATCCCCCTGTTGTGCTTCTTTCATCTGTCTCATTGCCACCCCAATCTGAATCTGTATATACCATGAGTTGGATTTCATTACCAGTGTACCGGAGGCAATGATGTGTAGTTCCACGTAGATATCTTAGGATATGCTTAGCTGCAATCCAATGATCGTGTTTTGGCTCCATCTGAAACTAAGTAAGGTCATTCACTGCAAAACAAATGTTTGCTCTCGTTTCTAAAAGATACATCAAGTACCCAATCAACTATCCGTAGCAAGTAGGATCCACCAGACTAGATTTTGGACTCCTCAACTTCTTTAGATTGGTAATCATAGGAGTCATCATAAGCTTGTTATCCATCATGCCAAACTTCTTAAGTATCTTGATCAAATATTTACCTTGACCAAGCTATATCTCACCTGGCTTCTGCCATACTTCTAGTCCCAAGTAATAATGCATAATCCCAAGATCCTTCATATCGAACTCGGCTGCTAACTACTTCTTGCAATCCTAAATCTGATGCTTTACACCTGTGACTAGTATATCATCCACATACAAGAGTATGATAATTGGTTCACCCTAGACCACCTTGATATATAGGTTAGGATCTGCAATACTCTTGGTAAAACCAAGTCTCAATAGGTATGCATCCATTCTTGCATACCAAGCTCTAGGTGCTTGCTTTAGGCCATATAGAGCTTTCTTCAACCTGCATACATGAGTGTCCCTCTGATTTATTTCAAATCCTTGAGGCTGCTCAATGTAAAACTCTTCATCAATGGTCCCATTCAGGAAAGTTGCCTTGACATCCATTTGATGGATGTTCCATCCCATAGTAGCAGTGAACGAAACAAGCGATCTTATTGTTGTATATCTAGCTGTGAGGGCAAAGGGTTCCTCGTAATCAATTCCTTCTTTCTGTGAAAAGCCTCTTGCTACAAACCTTGCTTTGTATTTATCAATGCTCTCATCTGCAGTGTGCTTTATCTTGTAAATCCATTTTGAAGTGACTATCGACTTGTTAATTAGCCTAGGGACAATTTCCCAAACATCATTCTTCATTATGGACTGGTATTCTTCCTGCATTGCACTCCTCCACTCTTGATGTTTAACTGCATCTTCATAGGAGGAAAGTTCCACTTTAATAAACTTTGTCATATATGCAGCGTACCCAGAATAACTCGTTGGTCTTTTACTTTCCCTGAAGTTCGTTGACGTCGTATGTCCTTTTGCTTCTTGTAGAGTAGTTCTCAACCAAGCAAGCCTTTTTCAATTTTCTAGAATAATCACTTGTTGGATCGGCTCACTGGAACCTTCAACATCTTCTTGAGTAGATGTTTGATCTTGACCATCATTGTCCTTTGACATATCTTCAAAGATAGGTATCTCTTCTTCATTAGTGTCAACCAGAACATCCTTTGAATTCTTGTAAGCTATGCTTTCATCAAAGATAATATCCTTGCTTACTTCAATTCGACAAGCCTCCTTAACATAGATTCTATACGCCTTTGATGAAGTGTTATACCAAACAAAGATGCCCTTTAGACTAGTAGGATCCAACTTCTTTCTCTTGTCCTTAGGTATATGAATATACACAAAGCACCCAAATATTCGAAGGAGACCCACACTTGGCTTCTTTCTAGTAAATGCTTCTTTTGGAATCATGTTGTTGAGGATTTTGTGAGGACTTCGGTTCAACAAATGCACAACTATCATACATGCTTCTCCCCATAGGAATTGAGGGAGATCTTGATCATGTAGCATGGCCTTGACACATTCTTCAATAGTTCTATTCTTCCTTTTAGCCATGCCATTCAGTTCAAGATTATAGGGAACGATAAGCTCCCTCTTGATCCGAGCTTCCATGCAAAAGGCTATCAACTCTTTTGAGGTGTATTATCCACCATTGTCTAACCTTAGAGTCTTGATCTTTCTCTCGGTTAGATTCTCCACTTCATTCTTGAACTCCTAAAACTTTTTGAGAAATCATCAATGAATGTTACATAATATTGATGCCCACCAAGAGACTTAACTACCATAGGTCCACATTCATTTGAATGTATGAGATCTAAAATTTCCTTAGATCTAATATCACTTCTTGCAAATGGCTTCTTTACGTTCTTCCCTAGAGCACATCCCTTGCAGGTTCCTTCATGTTCTTCCTTCAATTTGGGGATGCCATTGACCATTTGACTTAGAGATGGCACAATTTTATAATGAAGATGTCCATACCTTCTATGCCATAGTTCAAAAGGACTCACATTCAAGTGGACTAGAGCATGAGATAGAGGAGTAAAAATTCTATATAATGTCCCCTCACGAATCCCAATCACCCTAGCATCATTAATACTAGAGCCCTTACCCCAAACCAAAACCTTGTCATCAACAAATGCAACTCTATCACCCTTATCCTCTAGACAAAAAATAGAAAGTAAGTTTTTCTTCAAACTTGGAACATATAGAATATTGTTGAGGTGAATACTTCCACCAAACTCAAGCTCCATTAATACTAGAGCCCTTACCCCAAACCAAAACCTTGTCATCAACAAATGCAACTCTATCACCCTTATCCTCTAGACAAAAAATAGAAAGTAAGTTTTTCTTCAAACTTGGAACATATAGAATATTGTTGAGGTGAATACTTCCACCAAACTCAAGCTCTAACAAAGTAGATCCAATCCCTTTTACTAGATAGGTTTTCTTGTCTCCAAGTTCGATTAATTGAGATGAGTTACCCTTAGATAGGGTTTGAAATTGATGCATTCTCCTGTCATATGTCTAGACACACCATTGTAACCCTTGCCATAGTGCCAACTAAGATGTGATCTTTAGTCTCCTTCTCGTACCTTAGCTCTGATACCATGCTGGAAAATCAGAAGACTTATTATTATAGACGATTTTCCTTAACTTGATAATTACTTGTGATATGCATTGGCCTTTTATTACTTTATTAGATCTTTGTTCATCAAGCAATTACCAAAACAATGAAGATCACAACAAGATGGAGTACACAAGATATAGGCTCCAAACCAGGGAAAAACCCCTCCAAGGGGAAAACCCAGAAAAATGCTTCTCTTCTTGCTTAGAATCCGCTTACAAAGAGACTTCTACGACCCAACGACCAAAACCAACAATCCTACCAAGCACCAAGTCAACCCCCAGCAAGATCTTCTCAAACGCAGCTTCCAAACTTCAACCTACTGGAACTTCGTCCTAGAATTTCGGCCCTACAACTGCTTCTCAAAATTTCGGCCCTAGGATTTTGGCCTCTTGCAACTGCAGCTTCACAAAAACCCTAGCTTCACACGTCTAAAGAGAGAGAGAGAGAGAGAGAGAGATTTAGCCCAAGAAACTTCGCTTTTTCCTTCCTTCCTTCCTCCTAGCTCTTCTTCTCCTTCGTTATTGTCAATCAAACTTGTCTTGGATGAGTGTGTCAAATGAGGTCGAGCTCTTTGTATTTATAGCCTCCTTAAGGGGGTCGAATAGCCCTCCTTTAGGCCGACTTGGTCTTGGGATACAAAATGGCCTTTTCTTGATAAAATAAATATCTTTCTTTATTACAATGAGTCCAAATGGGACTATGAAACATGACCAATAAAATTCTTTATCCTAGAAAGACCTGGAAAACCTAAAAGCATGAACATGCTTTTGACTCAAATTTGAGTATGAAATCCATAATCCAAAATAAAATATAATCTCTTTTTTCTTTTTCTTTCTTTATAAAGAATATACAATTTCATTATTACAGTAGGTCATTATGACGACCAAACCTAGTTACAATTTTCAACACATCCTTCCTTGACAACACCATCAAAGGCACAAAAGAACTTCCCACTATATGACCATATCCAACAAGTCTTGGACTATTTTATCTTCTTAACACTTACATAAATTGCAATGCTTATATCAAGGAACAATGACCATTTTGGATGTTAATTCCAACTTGATGATATGTTCTTAACCCCTATCCAGTGGCAGCCCAAGAGGTATGTCCTTGAGTACACATGTAAACTCATCAATCAATAATTGCACGACCTTCTATCTTCTTAGATTCTAATATTTTACCTAAGCACGTGATTCGTTCACAAAATTATACTACAAAAAAAGCATAAATGGCTCTTACCAAATTGTTTGGCCATTTTGCACCAATTTGCAACCCTTGTGACTATGATTAGTCACCATTTTTATATCTTCTTAGATTCTAAGCTTTTACCTTAGCATGCGATTTATTCACAAAATTACACTTTAAAAAAAAACATATATGACCCTTACCAAATTGTTTAGCCATTTTGTGTTGAAAACTTGACTATACTAAGAGGAGGGGTGAATCAGTATAGTACATTCATGGTTATCAATTACCAATTTTTACTTTATTTTCAATAGTTATCTGAACTATTAGATAAGAAGCAATACTTCATATGAATAGCAGATTTAACTTATGAACAACATTAAACCACAACATAAAAATCAACAAATAGAAGCAACATTGTAGACACCAGGTATAAGTGGAAACCCATAAAGGGAAAAACCACAACTTTTGTTGTTGTGATGTAAGTACATGCACCCACTCCCATTTTACATCAGCTTTTGTAGGCACCCACCTACGAGAGGCTTCAACCTCTCTTCTATTTCACAAGCTACAACTTGCTAGAAGTACCCACTGTTATTTTTTACATCAATTCTTGTAGGCTTTTACCTACAAGAGGCTTCAACCTCGTTTTTCTTTTGCAAGCTACGACTTTCTGTAAGCACCCACTTCCACTTACAAGCTCCAACTTGTTCTTTTTCAAGCTATTACTTGAAAGGAAACACCAATCCCCTGATACATGAAAGATTTAATATGTTGGCTAGCATGGTCTTTAATTCTGAATACCTCCATCTCTTTGTCTATGTTCTATACTCTATCTCTATCTCTTTTTCCTCAATTCTGCTTCACATTTGCTCCTCTTCCTCTCTCTCTCCTTCCCAAGCAATCCATGAACTAGGTCTCACAGCAACTCAAGCAACTCTCTAACTAACTGCATTCCATAAAAACTCATTTTTAGTTGAGTGTTTGTATTCTAATGCAATTTCTTTGTATTCCACCTATTCGTTTCACATTTTTCAGATTTTGAATATCAAAATAAAATTTAAGGTCCACCAAATATTATTTAAAAGAGTAACATCAGCCAACTGTAATGATTGCATAAGCTAATACAATGCCAAGACAATGCAACTTCATTTGGAAAGCATGAGGCTTTCCTTTTGCAAACTACAGGATGCGGACATTGCATACTTATTGTCAATCTGGGTTGCAAATGCAGATAGCTAGGCTTTAAACTGCGTTTATTCCCTAACTTAGGGAAAATAGAAAGTTCTTCCAAATCTACAACCATTTACATCACAACATTTGCACTTGTGGCAAGGCCATACCTCTAACAAGCATCATACTCACAAACAACTTCACATGATAAGCAATACATATATAGGAGCAACAATACATACTCAACAACATCAATGACGAATACCTCTAATATTGAATACCTTTGACATCAATAATAAGCATCCATACTTCTGATTCATTCAACATTGGAATGCATGCATCATTTAATCTCTTAAACCTTAAATCAATTGTGGCTTAGACCAACACAAGAAACCTTTATCGCTCTTTGGCATCAATGACAACTTTGCCAACATTTTGCACTAAATTGCAACTATGATCAATCATCATCCTTTCCCAAATTTCATAAACAACTCAACAAAGTTGCAAAGTATATATTAAATGGCACTACTCTTACACCTATAAAAGTAATTAAAATACTAAAACTCAAAATGACAAAAAATTAAAAACTAAAAGCACATAAAACAATGGGAGGGTCTTCCACTTGCAACCCCAAATGTATAGAGCGGGCATCTCAAATGAAAACTTTGATGATTAGAATACTCGAGCAAAAAGTTACAAAAAAAGGGGGGAATAGCTATTGATACAAAAAAAAGAGAACCCTAACATAAATGCCAAGTTATTAATATGAGTAATTAAGCCCTTGTTGTTACATGAAAGTGGCCTTCTACAATCATTAAAACGTGATTCCATAATGACTTAACACTAAAACATTATTACAATATTATGAGCTTACATATCAAATAGCACAATAAAGATGTGAATAGGTACACAACATGTCCCTTCACATAGGAAGCTTTGTCCCCAAAGCTAAAAGACCTAAACAACAAGAACTCAAGATGAAATTATCCTGAAATAACTTAAAAGATGTGTTTTTGCAACATTACAAATCCAAAATATGCAATGAAATAGCTTAGAAAAGGCAAAATAAGCATCTCCTATTTTGTAAGAAAAATGTCTAATTGCCAAAATTTGATAGTCCAACCACCTTTCCACATCTAAAATGCTTTCAAGATGAAGATACAAAAGGAAGTCTCAACCTATTTTATGATGGAGTCACTTTCACAAGAGAGACAAATATTTGAACCCCAAACCACTTTACTCATTAAAGTAATTCAACCAATTACACAAAAGTGAATTCTTTGTCTAATGCATGGAATGACAAAAGAAGAATTTTTTCAGTTGATAACCACAAGGCATTGTACAAGATCATCTACAAGATAAAAGAAATTGCATGCATCAATTTACAATTTTCCTTCCAATTACCTTTTTTGTCCATTGTGCGACTTTGAAGACGCACCTATGTTGCCACATCTACTTAGCCACTAGTCTTACAATGAAAGGCGATATTCATGCTAACAAAGGCCAATAAAAATTTAAAAAGTTCAAAGTGACTAACATTATTGGGATCCCTACTTCAATAATTGATAAACACTACATCCCATAGTTCTCCCATAAGCTTTTCAATCTCAAACCTATAAAAGTGTTTATAGTTATTAGGCTCAAGATAGCAAGCTCCATAACCTTGTCAAGTTGGAGTTCTATGGGAATTTATAGAATTCCCATAATTTGTTTTGGAGAAATTCAAAGACTCCTCGAATCTAAGATTGGGAAGGAAGTTCTACCTCCATACAATACAAGTGTATCATGAATTCATAAAAGTACTAATTCAACTAACTACACCAAGCTCAATTCTATGTCTGTGTATGGAATGACAAAAGAAGCATTTTTCAGTCAATAACCACAAGGTATTGTACAAAACCATCTAAAAGGTAAAGGAAATTGCCTGCACCCATTATGATTTTCCTTCCAATTATTTTGGTTTTCCCTTGTTTAACTCTGAAGATGCACCTATGTTGCTACCTCTAGCTAGTCATTGGTCCTACGATGAGAAGCAATACTCATGCTAAAAATTATATTGCTAACATAATTGGGAACCAACTACAACAATTGATGAACATTATGTCCCAAAGTCCTTCCACAAGCTTTCAAAATTCAAACTTCTGAAAGCGCTTATTTAAGTGTTCAAATAGCAAGTTTTATACCCTCCTTAAGTTGGACTTAAGAAGAATTTTTAAAATGCCCATCCATTATTTTGTAGCAATTCAAAGATGCCTAGAATTTGAGATTGGTAAGGAAGTTCTACCTCCATAGAGTACAAGCATATCTTGCAACGCTTAGGTGACAAAACTTTGATAATACATTCATGACCATGTTGTTTAGAGAATATAATTCTCCTAGTGATCAGTGGATTATTTCCCTAAGAAGATAGTCGTCAAATATCCAAGACAACACCTTATCCTCCAATGTTTGTAACATTGAAGTTGTCCTTGAGGATATAATTTGTTCCATATTATGGACAACACCTTCAAATTAAACATGGTTGTCCCTCGAGATGTTAATGAGAAAGCATTCAAAAGTATCGGGATGTGAGTCCAATCTAAGCATGTTTCTCCTCTAGGATGTTCAATGAACCATGAGGATCAACCGTAATTAGAACAACATCTTGTTTGATATAAGCTAAAATGTGAAAGTTGTTGAGACAACCAAGACCAATCATCACAACAATGGAGACGGGGGGCTTTTCTTATGTCTACGACAAATGGGGAATGATCTAATGACTCAATGTGATTATCTAACTATTAATGTGCATTATTCCCCATAAGTTCAAATTTGCAACAGAAAAGTTTCAACAACATGAGTTTATGGGGATACAAACATGGCCTTCAATTGCAACATGGATTTGAGTTTGGGAGACTATTTTTCAATGGTCCACAAGGATGAGTCCCCTAGGATCTTCCCACACTCATGAGACTACACCTTGCAAAATGTTTCATTGCATCCCTGTTTTTCAAAATGTGGGGAAACACACACCAAAATGTTCCACACAATGTGAGAAACGTGTTTAGCAAAATGGGGATCATCTAGGAGCCCCCACTAGAAATGTGGGGTACCTAGGTGCTCTACCCCCACCCATTCCCTTAATTTTTTCCTAATAACCTCTAAAATTTAAAAAAAAAAAGCGCAAAGGAAGAAATAATTTAGAAAGCAAATTAAAAATAAATAAAAACAAAAACACATTAAGGCTTCTAATACTTAATCTGCTATCTCATATTTCATTTCAAAGTGATTTTTGTCTTCAATATCTACAAGTTTGTTGAGTGTTATTTAGAATGATGAATCTAAATCAATGTATTTCATTCAAAAATATAAATCTGAATCATGTTTATATCATTTACAGATTTGAATTCAATAATTACATTGCATAATGATGAATTTACATGAGATGGATTGTTATTGTTGGGATATTTATTTTTATTTTTATAATTTTAGAGATAGGGTCCTCTATGCTAGGGAACATGATATCCCCCATCCCCCTCGAACTTCCCTAAACTTTGGGGGTGTCTCCACACATCCCCCATGTATGTTTCCCTACACCCATACTACCAAAGACTTCCTACACCCTCAAAATTTATTGGCCATAAATGCGCAAAAACACTACAACACATTTTGAAATCACCAAGAACATTTCGAAACATCTAGGGGGTGTTTCAAGATTTGGAAAAACAAGACCACGTTTCCAAAATCTTTTGACTTGAAGAGCTTATGTTTTATGTACTTGCAGCCTTTATGTGAACTCCTCAATGGGTATTACCTTTTGGAATAGGCACATAAGTTAAACATTATAGGGTTCATCCGAAACTCTAAGTTGTAAGAAACTTCCTCCACCCTCAATATTTATTTGCTACAAATGTGTTGTTAATTTTTAGGGCCAGATTGTTCTCTGTTGTAGATAATTGCATTTTCAAACTCTTTCATCATTAACATATTACAATCACCCTATCATTATAACATCATTAGTAATTACGTAGAGAGAACTATAATGCAACGGAACAATAAATCAACAAAAGAAAAGCATGCATAAGTAGACACACCATGATTTAGGTCAAAGACCAGGGCAAAACCCCACACGGGGGAAATCCAACCAAATTCTTCTTCTATTAGATATTCATCAATTGTTCAATTGAGATACAAGGAACAATGAGACACATCAAATGTATATTATTTCCCTTTGACTTAAAAAAGTGCCTAGCATGGCTAGAATTTATCGAGGCATGGATCAACCATTGGTGGCCACCTAAAAGAATATTTATCTCGCCTTTCCTTCTCCTTCTAGCCCTAACCCTAATAGGTCACCTAAGGCATCAAGTTTCTAGGCCTAACCCTAATAGGTCACCTAGGGCATCAAGTGAATTTCTTTGTAGCCATCCAAAGCCCTTGATTTTGGTCCACTACTGCATTAGGGTCTTCTCTAGAGGTCCTCCAAGTTTGAGGCAAATCCGACAGTGGAATCTCGAGATAGAGCAAACCCTAGCCATAAAACCAATTATTTCCCTAGGTTGTTTGGGTTAGTGTCCTCACTTGGAACATTGCATTCAAATCTCAAAAGAAAATTAGTTCTTTCATCATATTCTCTTCCCTAATTAGGTCAAGCCATTCTTTGATTGAACAACTCCATAACCTTAACCTAGTTTGGGCCCACTTGGGTTCTTTGCAGTCCCACAACTTTGTAACCCACATTCCACAAGGTTCACATAGAATCCATCTCTCCACAAGGATCCTTAGGTATAAGAACCCCTTGTTAAGGCATATCCTCCAAACCTAGG
Source organism: Pinus taeda (assembly GCA_000404065.3). Classification (NCBI taxonomy): domain Eukaryota; kingdom Viridiplantae; phylum Streptophyta; class Pinopsida; order Pinales; family Pinaceae; genus Pinus; species Pinus taeda. The sequence goes on along the minus strand of APFE030666586.1, from coordinate 5,202 downwards.
CTCAAGTGTCCTCTTAGCTCTTCCTAGAGAGCCTATCACCTTGTGTCTCAAGCAAGTAAGCTATTTATTTGATTCTCTCTTGTGAATCACTTTCCATCCATTCATTGGTCCATTTATCCTGGTGATTCCTCTTATATCAGGTCTCCTCCCATCGGTGAAAGTCTGTAAAGGACAGGGAGCCTTAGCTGAGGTGACAATGGGTTATTGCTCCATTGTTGCCACTTGACCTAGTATAAGCTCTATAGGATCCCCTCCTAGGACCCATGCTAGTTTGAGCGGTAACAATGCCTATGGTCAGCTCTAGAACAGATTGGAAAATATTCTTGAAAGAAGTCAATTGCAGTGGGCACCTATAGTGGATTTTTTCCCCTGTAGGTAACAATGTCTATTTCAAATCTGCAAAAATTGCTCTCTACCCTCGTCACCATGCATGTCTTTGATATGTCAGAGCACTTTCTATAATGATATGGATAGTTGACATCTACTAAGGAAGAGAAGCACCCATAGTAATGATGCCCAGTTACATAGCAGCAGTCTAAGTCATCGTGTTCGACAAATTTCAGTGTTCAAGTTCAAAATTCGCCAACTTCATTCAAGAAAATCCAAATAAATTCCTTAAAGTTGGCCAAACTTCAAGGTGAATTGCAAGCCAAAATTGAACTCAAATTTAACATCTCATATATTTGCTTGAAAATTGATTGGGTTACATTCAATCTCATTGATGTTTGATGTTTTGAAGATTAGGAAATTAAAAAATTTAAACATAAAGCTCAGTTTATTCCTTCCTCCAATTCATTCATTGGTTCCATCCTTTGGCCTTTGAATACCCTCTTGACATATTCTGACCTGCCCTCTCTCACAATTATAGATCCCATCCCCTCCCAAGTCTCACTAGCTACAACAAATCATTCACTCAGTGACTCCTCACAAGTCACAACCTACAATGGCAGTCCAACAGCACATGCTTCAACAGCAACCACATATTTCAACTTTATCCCATATATTTTATAATTATATTGAATTGCATAGAATGTATTATATTTTTTATATTTTTTAATGCCTTAATTTTCTTATTTTTCTAATTTATTTTTATAATATATTTCATTACAATTGTATTGATTTTATTGTAGCAATAGCCTCAACCCTCAAGCATTGAATTTTATTATATATAATTTTTTTTGGAAATTTTCAAATTTATAGTATCTCAAATTTAATACCCAATTTGAATTTTATCACTTAATTTATCACTATCAATTTTTATTTAACTTTGTCCGCTTGGGGTAGCTCAATTGGCAATGGTCATGGAAATGAAGTCTCACCGAACCGAAAGTCTTAGGTTCAAATCTTGTGTTATTCCCCCAATAGGGATGACAATAATCAATCAATGAATTGAATTGATTTACAATGAGCAATGAAGCTCAATAAATAATACAAATGTATTTACAAAAATAGCAAGTTTCTACTAAGAAACAGAAAGAGAAAGTTTCTAATAAGAAACTGCTAATAAGATCACAGACGATCTTATCCGAATAAAATACATAAATGAGCATTAAATACTAAAATAGCATTATTCTAAGACCCTCCCTTAATGCTCAATCTATTTACAACACCTATAGACCCTCTGAATTTTACAAACTTATCAAGACCAAGGGGCTTGGTGAAGATGTCTGTTGGCTGCTCCGTTGTGGGAACATACAGCAACTAAATGGATCTGTCTTCAACAAGTTGTCGAATGTAGTGACAATGGGTTTCCATATGCTTTGTTCATTCATGGAAGACTGGATTCTTGGCAAGTTTGAGCACTCCCTGATTATCACAGAACAAGGGAGTAGGACCTGCCTGGGAAACATGCATATCCGCAAGCATACGTTGAAGCCAAACTGCCTCATAAGATGCCTTAACTGCTCCCCAATACTCTACTTCTATTGAGGAGAGAGACACTGCCTGCTGCTTCTTACTAGTCCATGTGACAGCACCGGATCCTAGACTAAACACATACCCAGAAGTAGATTTACGGTCATCAACTGAACCTACCCAGCCATAATCTGTGTAACCACTAAGTGTAGGATCTGAACTCTGAGCGTACAAAAGTCCATAATCAGGAGTGCCACTCACATAACGCAGCACACACTTCGCTGCTATCCAATAATCAGCTTTAAGAGCTGTCATGAAGCGTGAAATGTAGCTCACTGCAAAACTGATATCAGGTCTAGTGGCAGTAAGGTAGATGAGGTTGCCCACTAATTGCCTGAATAAAGATTCACCCACAACTGGTGAGGATGACTGAACTGAAAGTTTGGGCCTTGGTTCCATAGGAGTCATGGCAGGTTTGCAATCCTGCATTCTGAACCTGTCCACAAGACTTCTGGCATACTTGGACTGAGAGAGAAAGATGTTGTTCTCAGTCTGCCAAACTTCAACCCCCAAACAGTAATGAAGAAGTCCCAAATCTGTGATATCAAAAGTGTTGCACAAATCCTGTTTGCTCCCATGGATCAAATGTGTTGAACTGCCAGTAATGATAAGATCATCCACATAGACAACCACAGACAGAATATCATCACCAATATGCTTGATATACAGGTTTGCATCAGATGGACTCCGCTGAAAGCCATGATCTATTCGGTACTTATCAATTTTCAGGTACCAAGCCCGAGGGGCTTGTTTCAGACCATAAAGTGCTTTGACTAATCTACAGACTTTCTGTTCTTGACCGGCAACCTTGAATCCTGGAGGCTGCTGTCATGTAGACTTCTTCTTGTAAGTCACCATTTAGAAAAGCACTATTTACATCCATCTGATGGACTTTCCAACTGAACTGAGCTATTAAGGCAAGGACGAGCCATATGGTACTCATCTTGGCTGTAGGAGCAAAGGTCTCCTCATAGTCTATGTCTTCCTTCTGTGAGAACCCTCGAGCAACAAGGCGAGCCTTATACTTGTCTAGGGTTCCGTCAGCTTTGTATTTCACTTTATACACCCATTTGCAGCTAATGGGCTTCTTCCCTGCAGGACGATCAAAAAGGGTCCAAGTGTGATTCTTCTGAAGACTCTGGAATTTAGCTTCCATAACCTGTTCCCACTCAAGTATACCCTTAGCCTCTGAATAAGTTTGAGGCTCAAAAACATTGTGTAGGTTAGCCATAAGAGCAAAATTTATTGTAGGCTATTGTTTTCTCTTATTTCTGAAAGTTCTACCTTCAAGGAGCTCATTATCCCGGACATCACCAATAGTTTTAGCCCACCATTTAGGTCGGAGAGTAGAAGAACCAATATCTGGGGTAGGTGTAGGAGGCTCAAGAACAACAAGAGCAGCAAGAGAAGGATTATTTTCCGGAGGGAACTCAGGGAGTGCATCATCAAATACTGATGTTGCATCATCCCTCCCATCAGGTGGACCTAACGGAAGAACATTGTGAGGTTGATCCCAGAACACTGCTCAGAAGGAGGGGACTGAAAGAACCCTCTGTCTTCATCAAATACTACATCCTAACTGAAGATAAGACGATCAGTGTCTATATATATCAACCTATAGGCCTTGTGGTTGTTAGGATATTCCAACACATAGGAATAGTTAAGTATAACTTGGTCTAGTATAGAGTTAGGTAAAGTGTGTTTCTTTAGTATGTACATTTGTAACTTACAATCCGACGGTCACGATATGTAGTGATCCGATGGTTCATTCTCTCCTCGGTATTACCGACACTTGATCCGTGGCTTAACACCCGATTGGTCCATGAATTCTATTTAAAGCGCATGGAGGGTCAT
>APFE030666567.1:19924-52802 GCA_000404065.3 Pinus taeda | reverse complement strand
CCACACATTGTGGGGTTTGTCCCTGGCTCGCGCCATATCTTGTGTCCTCTTGTCTTGGCTTGTCTTCTGCGTTTTGTATTTATGTTCTATCTGCAGTTTATCGTAATGCTGATGTGATTGCTAACTGTGAAAAAATAAATAAATTGCTCTAGCATAGAACATACCTAAAATTAACATGCATCCTCTTTTCCCACGTGAGAGTTGCGTTCTCCTTCCTTCGTATACCCAAGAGACAAGGAAAGAGAAGAGATGTGTGGATGAGATGAGTGAGCTAATGCCTCAAGGTCTCTTCTATTTATATGCCACGTAGGGGTTGAGCTGGGGGCGTGCAACATAATTTTACTTGTTGGCCGACCTTGACAAATTGTCAAGAAATACAAATAAATTCATATCTCCATGAATACATGTCAGAATCAGATGATTGTTAGATCGATCCTACACCTCTCAACGAGAGGAATCCAAGAAAAATATCAGCTGCCATAAATACGATGACCCACATGGAGTTTGGCTCTAGTTGCCAATTTTAACACTTCTTCCCTTGATAACTTCATTTTGTATAATTCGGTCCTCAATGATATGACTTCTCGTGTAGTGCTTATAGAACACAATTCTACCAAGTTCTCATATATATCCTTCGATTTCTCAAATTTTGCTACAAAAGGGATGAGGGAATCCTTGATTGATTCTATGAGGATTCTTTGAGCCCTTATTTCCCCTTTCATATTCTTCAATAATGCTTGAGCTTGCTTTTGAGATGGTTTGATGATAGAGCCCTCCACATATTCAACAACCTCATTCTCTATGATGATCAAGTATATCCTTTTCTTCCATGTAATTTTCATGCAACGAAATTCGATGACCCAACCAAATTGTTTCTTTTCTTGCAGAATGAAATCAGAAAATTCCGCCAAATTAATCTTGAGCTCTCCACCAAAATCCCAGAAAAACCCAGAGAGGGTTTGGCCGGATTTTGACCTTCCAAAATCAACCCCCAAAAAGCCCTACAACCTCCAAAACTGTTGAAACACATTGACTGTCAAAACTCCAACAAAATACTCCCCAAATACTCAAGAAAGGTAGCAATCACCTCCACCAATTCTTCCCTTATTTCTCCGGGAAAGGAACAGCTCCAATGGTTGAGTCTCCACCACCCATGTGTGCCCAATCTCTGCCCTCTACGCTAGCCCCAGGAACTGTGAAATCCTCACTGAAGAAAGCTATCACCTTCAGCCCAAAAACTTACCCAAGTGCAGCAAATTAGCAAAGCTTCTCTCCCGAAATTTCTCCCGACAATAGCACCTCTGAAGAATGCAAAAGACCTCAACTCGATTTCCCCAGTGCGTCCTCCAGAAATACGCACCATCGGAAAACTCTGAATGCAAATGCTGGAAAACACCTTCGGAAGATTATGGAAAAACCTCTCTACGGTGGCACTTGAATTCCCCTGAAGAAAGGGTGAGTTATCTGCTCGGAAAACTTGTGATAAACAGCAAGTGACCCGACTAAGTAGCTCGACCAACTAAGAAGAAATTCGATATGCCAAAGATCTCAAATGAAGAGTGTTGCCTCCTTTTTATAGATCTCATGGAGCCTTTTTCCCTCCTTTTTCCCTCCTTCGTGGGTCCCTCACTAAGCCTTTGATTTTCCCTCTCATGCATTTCGAACCATTGGCTTAGGGAGTGCATATTTCGTTGTGTGGGTGGCCCCACATGCTACTAAAAATATCCCAAAGTAACTTTAATAAAGTCTTCTAATAGAAATGAAATGGGCCCCGCCACCTCCAAAATTGGCCCCAAAATGTAGTAATTTATCCCGTTCCAAAATAACTTAGGAAGGGACATTACACTGAGCTATTGGGGCTTGAAGATTTGGTTTTGTTGTGGCTAATCTCTTGTCTTGCATGGCTAGCATTCATTTGGAGAAGGGTTTCTAAGGCTGATTTTCCATTGTAACATCATTTTTAGCCTTTCTAGCCCTAGCCGTAAGGCCTAGGACCACTAATTCATCTCGCCACAAGCTCCAAGTGGCCTATTAGGCCTGGCTGCAAGCATTTTTTGAGAGTGATCCATTGTCTATTTGGTCTAGGCTAATACTTTGTGTTTTCAAGGGTCTCACACTTGTTTTCAAGGCTATACATCACCATTTTGGGGCCTGAAAATTAACATACCAGTCATCCAAAGAGAACCGCAGGCCTAGGAGGCTAAACTAGCTCTAGCAGTGAGGGTTTGAGGGTTGCTACTTTGTTTTCACACAAATCATTTGTGTTTGCAGGTGTTTGAGGGCCTAACCATTGCCAAATCATTCCTCTTTGGTGCCTCAAATTCTCTCATTTGGCATTCAAGCAAGGCCATAAGGCCTAAAGGATTTGCTCTCTCCCTATCACCTTTCTATTCTTGACTCTCATAAATAGTCCAGATCTGAAGATTAACATAACAGTGGCATAATCATCTCATACTCACCTAAAAGAAGTCCTAAAAGTGATCCTAATAACCCTAAGAAGCTAAAGGAACATCAAACATTAACTAAGGGCTTAATCATTATTGTCCTAGATTTCTTGCAAGTGAATTTTTGGGACTGTTTTCATAGTGACAGTGGGTTGATCTGATTGGCATAAGCATTCATTAAAGTCTGGCGCATCTTCTTAATGATCATTGAATATTGGTCAAATAATTGCATTAGTATCTCTTTGATTTTGAGGATAAGCTAGTACTCTAGCTCTTGCATTGCTCATTTTGCATCTTGCATCTTTGCATAGCATCTCAATGTTAGTTGGTCGCATTTGTTAGTATCTTCTTACATTACTCGTCTCTGTTGGCAATCTCTGTTGGTGCTTATTGTTATTGTGATTGAAGAAGCATTGCAAGTCCCTGTTGTCTCTAATTGTTTCATAACATAAGTCATAAGAAGATATTGCCTTCATTATTGTGCTATGAGTTTCTCTTGCTCCTAATCATTACATTATAAATAAGAAGAATTATAATAAGCACCTTGGATCATTAAGTAATTAACATTGCTAATATTGTTTCATTGAGATAACTTCCAAGTGCTTCGTTTATTGTTATTGGCATCATGTGATCTTGTGTTTATAAGTAAAGTTTGAAATATCTTGGCTACAAGTGGTTTGATATTGTCACCTTCGAGCATTTCACATATTTGTAATCTCATTAAAGCAATCTAACATCATTTTCATTTTCATTCTAGGTTAGGAGTGCATATTTAAAATTTACCTCCAAGCATAAGCTTGGTTGTAAGAAAGATAGGACCACCTTCTTCTCCCAACTTGAGAAGTCTAGACTCTCATTCGCAATTAACACATATGACCTTGCAGTTCTCTTGTGGACAATCCCTTGTAGGAACTGTTACCACTCAAACTAGCAAGGGTCCTAAGAGGGGATCCTATGGAGCAACTACTAGGTCAAGGGACAACAATGGAGCGATAGCCCACTGTCACCTCGGCTAAGGCTCCCTAAAATTTACGGACTTTCACCAATGGGAGAAGACCTGATATAAGGGGAATCACTAGATGAATGAATCAATAAGGGGATAAGGAGTGATTCCTAAGGCCTGTTCACAAGAGAGGGGCTTGACCTAATTATGGAAGAGAAGGGGATTAAAGAACAAATTTTCTTGAGGATTGAATGCAATGATCCCAATGAGGACACTAGCCAAGGGAAACCTAGGCCAAGAAACGATCCATGAGATAGGGCTTGCTATATCTCAAGATCCCACCATCGAAATTTCTTGAAATTTGGAGGGCCTCTAGAGAAAACCCCAACGCAGTTGCAGACAAGAGATCAAAGTTTTTTTATGGCTACAATGAGGGAAAAATGATGCCCTAGGTAATCTATGGAGGCTAGGCCTACAAAGAGGAGAGGTGTGAGAAATATTCTTTTAAAGTGATCACCAATGGAAGGATTAGTGCCATATCCTTTGGGAGGGATGGAGTCAAAGAGAATTTATTGTTTGGAAAGGGTTTACCCAATCAAGGAGGCCTTCAAGTAACTTCACATGGCATTAGGGCATGAGAGCAGCTACTCGAAGTATTTATACTTTGACATGCAATAATTGATGACTTATCAAGATGTATTTAGCACAAACAATCTCTAGGACATTCACCCATTCATACATGATCCATGCAAATGATGCAACGCTACAAAAGATGAAAAATTCCACAATTTCGAATAAAAAAGCAGTAAATTTCATACTTGCATAGCGAAAATCCCAGCAACATTCATGTGACAAAGTAAATAACAAGAATAAGCATGAAAAATATCACTTACATGTACAAATGAGTATATATAATCATCAAATTATGCCAATAATGAAGCTCCAAGATAAGAGAAATAGATCCAAACGTCAAAATTCATCCATGCAATCCAAACTCGTCCTCCAAAAGGGAATGCAAAATTCTCATGTGGCTACTAAATCCCAATCAAAGTTATGATGAGAGAATGAATCACCTCTCATCTATTTATACAATCTCTAATGAGTCCCTGTGGTGCTCCCAAGTGGGTTGGAGGCACAAGGACATCCTCATGGGTATCCAAGTGGATTGAAAATGCCTATAGACCATCTGTAAGGGCTACTATGATGATATAGGCCCTTCCTTTCTCTCTTATAATGCGACACACCCTCATCTGGACCCTAGAACATATTCCTGCAAGTGTGGAGTCAATTGGGAAATCGTGAACCAGGTGCATCATCCTCATACAAAAGGTGGAATACAAGCAAACAATGAGCAGTGTTGGGGATCCATGAAGTACTCTCTGCTATGGTGGAGGCACATGGCTTTCAACACTCACCCTACAAATGCCAATGTGGTCCTCTAGAGGACTAGGACCCCATATAGGGAGACCAAGCCCCAAATGGAGACCCACCTGTAATCCTGCATAAGATCCAATGCATCCACTTGCCTTTCAATACAACAAATCATTAGAATAATCATGTAAAAGAGCTTACAAATCATGGAATCAATGGGGCATTCGCAGTGGCATGCCCTTCCATAGTGGGCTTTGGCATGTACAAGTGTCTCCAAGCTCAATAAGGGGGTTAATCAAGGACCTTATTAGGTGGTTTCATCATTTAAAGAAGGTGACATGTCCATGGTACATCCATCAGGTGGTAGGTGGCAAGTGATATAGTCATGGAACAGAGTAGGGATCAGGGGAACCATCTAAACCACATGCCATGGTACAAGGGTAGCTATAATAAGGGAAGCCCACACCTAGGCATATGAATCTAGGAGGGAACAAATCATGGTACATGTGTCACCCTGGCCTTGGTTTTTCCACCCTTTTTCATATGCCTTTTGTCTTTGATTGATTTTTCTTCACAACTGCTCAGGTCTCCAGGGGATGAGAGCATGATGTGTAATATGTAGCAGTGGATACCCCCTTAAGGTGGAGCAATTCATCGCCCACCAGGGGTTAGGACAATCATAGGTTCCTTAATGGCAGAGGGGGCTCATCTAGGGCCCATAGGAACCAGGGTGATGGCCATGAATAAGGGGTAGAGCTTATGTTTGGCTTTTGCCCACGTGCTAAATTTGTATGTCCCGACCATCTTTTTGCATTTTGTGATACATTTTATGTTGAGTAGCCAAATTTTGCTTTTTCATTTCTTTTTAGCTACATCAACCTCCAGGGCATCATTCCAAGCCTGACCCAAGGTGTGGACAAGGGAGGGGGGGACTAACTCTAGGTGGACCCAATGGGCACATGTGGATCCGGATGGGAGAAGAGATGAATGGGGCTAAAATGAGTGGAAGGGGGTGATGTATATGGTGTCGGGAGGCGAGACCACACAACCAAAATCGAGATTTCCCAATTAGTGCCAACCCTAAAGCAATGGCTAGTAAAGAAGATCCCACGAAACTAGGATACAAGGCTAACCATGAAATCGAGCAATGGAGACAAGAGTACAGACCTAGCCTACTCTTTTCGCCGAATCCCCCCACCAATCCATGCCCAAAAGTGCCCATGACAATAAAGGAAAATTACTCAACTATACCAATGAAAAGCCATACCTTCAGAGTTGGGAGGCCCACCTTCAAACATACAATCATAATAAGTGGGCTAGGGACCACATGGTTGGCTCAGGTGGCAGAGATAATGGCACATCGAGCTATCTGGTGGCTACAAGGGGCTACTATCTGCCCGCTGAGGACAATCTAGGAGAAAAAAATCTCCGTAACAAGAACGGAGGCACTTGGGTGCTTAGAACTCCAAGGGAGGTATTGTTAATGAGGCCTTAGCATCCTTCCCATGGACTTCTCTCTAGAACTTGTGTTTGTGACTAGCTTCAAAATAATTGAGAGGAAGGATTCACCTAGATTATACATTTAATTAAAAATACCCAAGATCTTGCATCTCACATTAGATTAGGTCATGCACTTCATCCAGGATAGATTTTTCATCTTGCAGCACTTGTTCATCTGGTACCTTGACATATTGATCTTTGTTGTGCAAGTAATTAATCTTAAGGCATTGGTCAATCATTTATATCTTAAAAATCTATTTTGGTTATGCTTAATAATCTTGTTTGTCACATAATTCTAATTCAAGTTACTAGGATATTCAGTTGTATCTCCAAAACTTGTTGGTTTCCAACGAGTTTCTCATCATTTCATCTGTAGGGACTACCCCCCTTAGCTTGCATTTAGGAGATAACTTAAACAGAGTGGGCAGGCATCTGAATGACAACCCCTGCCCTATGCATTGTCACATTGGGTGTACAATTCTAGTGACAAAAATACCTATCAAGGAGTTATTAAACTCCCTCCACGTGACCTCTGATAAGTCTCCATATCACTGTCACAAGTAACATATATCCCTATCTCAAATAGCATACATGTAACTTCCATAGGAGCATATGTCACTATTATCATATCACTGTCATAAGCACAAGTGTCACTGTCATAAGCACAAATGTCACTGCCATACATCATTTCCATAAGCACAAGTGTCACTGCCATACATCATTGCTCAATCACAAAAGATGATCTTTTTGCAACTCAATGAACTAAGGCTTGATAACTAGCCCTCTTGGTTACCCTTTAGCTTTCAAAGGTGAATCCTTAGTGCTTCACAAAATTGCCCACACATAGTGGCAAGTCTTCCTATTTGTCCATTGTACTATGGCTCTCCCTGTAGCTCTCTAACAACCCTCAACACTGTACACAAAGTGCCATACAATTTGTCCAACCAGGACCTATTTCATCTTGCAAAACATCAAACAAGGAAAGACAACAAAGCTCTGCTTGGAAGACTTCTTTTTTTCCTTCAAACACTTCAGCCCTGTGCACATATACCTGAGATTTTCATCCCTGGATAGGGCTTCCGGTGACACCCACATCAGCCCTAGCTCAGGGCCTAACCTCCTTCACAATATTGTGTTATCCTCTCTTCTCAAGCCCTGTATCTTTGTGCTAATATCTTAGGATAATGTGGCCTCCTTTTATTGTCGTTACAAACGTCAAATCAGCTCAAACTAGGGCTCGGCCCTACTGCAATAAACACAGAAACTTTGCCCTATTGTACAGGGAATTACACCTCCAAAACATGCATGGATTCTGCCTAGAATTGTGTCTCCAAATTTAGTCAACAGTATCTTAGACAAGTTCAAACCAAAACATAGAAAAGATATCATATTTCTTCCTTCCTTCACTTGTAATGTCTTCTCTAGGTTTACGACTGCCTCAAGGTTCTTCTCCAATGATTATTGCACTTGATGTGTTTCAAATGAGCCACAAGGCATCTAATTTATACTAATCAATGTGGTAGCCAAGGGGGTGCCTTTTGTGCCAATGTGACCCTTCATTTAATAAGGTCGATTTGACGAAGACCCAATTATGATATATTCTTTGTGCTAGGAAGAGAGGCCAACTTGATTAATATGATTGCTTGCCCAGCATTGATTATTTAATAAAAGGAATACCAAGTCGATTTGAACACTTAAATAATAATAATAATAAATTATCCAATTTGAATTATTTCTTAGAGCGAGATTGTTTCTCCTTGGAGTAGTTCGACTTCTCCTTAAGGTAATTGGACTTCTCTTGGGGAAATTCATCCCAAAGCTGCCCAAATTTCAACACTCCCTCTCAACTAGGGAGGAATTTCCAGCTGCAACATAAGTCTCATTCCGGATGTACATGTCTCAACATGAGGGAAGCTCATCCCATCGAATTTCATCTCCTCTCAGTTGAACAATGATGACTTGATCCATAGAAGAAGAAGAATGATCCACACGACAATAGGGAAGATTAATTTACCACAACCAAGTCCATGGCAGTCATAAAATGACCTTGGTAAATATCATCCAAACCCTATGTCCACTGACTGACCCTCACCCAACTTGATCCTCAGTAATCAAGTGGCAGAACACCTGCATCCAATACTTAGGGGGACCAATTTACCTTAATCAATTCCATGGAAGTCGCGTCCGACTTTGGTAAAGATCACACGCACCTAGGTCTCCTCACCCACTGACCAGATGGGTGGCAATCCCAGCAAGCTTAACCATTTCAATATGGCCCTTGATCAATAAAGACACAAAGGTGACTTGCAAGTAGGATGCATACTGGGGTATGTACTCAGCCAATTCCATGGCTCTAAGGAGTACCCTCACCCAGGAGCCTTGTTGCTCATCCCCCCTTCACCAAGTCCATGGCTAGTCATAAAGACGAGGGAAGGCATATACTTAGTGTTCTCAATCAGCAGTGTACCCTCTCAAAGAGGTATACATTCTCCTGCACTCCAATAAGAACCTTGCTTTCGTCAAAGGCTTCGAGAGAATGTCTGCAATCTACTCAACTGTTAAAGCCTCACTGCTTCAACTCTGCAACAAGTCATTGTCAGAGCCTCACTGCTTCAATTCTGCAACAAGTCATTGTCAGAGCCTCACTGCTCTCTCTGTGCTAGAGCCTCATTGCTCCCTCGATGTTAGAGCCTCAATGCTCCATTAGTGGCACCATGTCTGACAATCCTGTGGATAGATTTTGAAGTCACGCTGCTCACAATTCATAGATACAAGCTCCAATATGAGTGGCCACTGCTTGACTGAGTGCAATGGAAATCTGCTACCTACTCATCCAAGAAATGAAAGCAAGACCCATACTTAAGCAACACCTCAATGTCTTCTTCTTGTTCAAACTTCACAGCACTCCAAGTTCACTTGGCATTGGCATATCTCTTCAATCACAGCACTGTCTCAATCCATGACTAACTGTATCATGTAGGTATCTCAATACCAACTTTACAATATCCCAATATACATGTCTACGCTCTATCTAGCTCATGGTACACATTGTAGAGCAAGGATCCATCTAGCTGCCTACTCATCGTGGGATCCACCAAATTTAAATCTGAAGAGAAGTCTCTCAACTGCTTCAGTGTAATCTATCATGTCAAGTCTTTGATAGCATACTTCCTTTGACAAGGAAGTCCTCATCATCTCCTTGTTACACTACGAATCTCAAGAAGTGTATCACCTTGGACTCAGAGGTTGTCTCCTTCTAATACTGAATGATGAGATGATCTGATCTTGCAAAAATAAATTATTATATAAATCCAAATATCAAAGACATACCTTCAACCTTGAAGAGAGGTTGGTGTTCACATCAAATGTCCATCAATCCAAGCATATCAAGCCCAGGGGACTTGCTTGAGTCCATATGGGGCTTTCTTCAATCTGCAATCATGAGTCTCCTTCTCATGTACCTCAAAGCCTTGAGGTAGCTCCAAGTATGTTTCTTCCTAAAGTACACCATGGAGGAAGCCAACTTCACATACATCTGATAAGTAGTGCATCTAGCAACGGATGTTAGGATCTCATCATAGTCCTCTCCCTCTGAGAGCATAATCCTTTATCACTGTTGAACTTTCTATCGTGGAAGCATATGACATTGTTGTTCCCTCTATAATGAAAGCCTCATCAACCTAGGAGACTGCAATCCTTCCTTCAAGGTCTAAGCTCTTGTTTATTTTCAAGCACCACTCTAATCATGGGGTAGCTCTACATCCTCCTCAATCTCGATATTGAGGACTTGGTCCTTACATCCGTCTGATGTAGTTGTTGACCGCAAAACAAGAGAAAATAACAAAGTAAATAAACATAATGAAAGTGTAAATGATGATGAAGTAGGACTTTGCACATTCCAATCTTTCTATCAAGAGAATCTTCTACATTTTGAGCTTCTTCATGTTCTCATCATCTATTGCAAGCTTCATCCAAAAGATACTATTGTCTTTCTTCTCTAGATATGAGAGTCGCTCCTTCATTCTCTTACACCATCTCCCTCTTGGAGCCAACTCTTCCTGCAATACTCTTCATCTTGATGGTCCTCAAGATGGATCTGCTTTCCTTGATCACATTCTCATCCAAGAAGTTGAGGAAAGAAGCATTTGGTTCGTCAATTACTCATGTAGGAAGAATAAACAATAGCTTAAGAAGATAAATCAATCTCAACAAGAACAGTGTCACAAAGAATAACATGTCTTGAAAGTACTTAACTTTAATGAGGATTGTAGGAAGATATCAGCACCATCTTGATCCTACCTCCAAAAGTCACCACTGTCCATCAACCATATGTCAATGTCCTCTACAAAAGAAGAAATGCTTCCTCTTGAACACCACTCCTAGGGTTCCTCCCAAACCCTAGCCTTTATTTGTAAGAACAAAGGTGCCCTAGGGTTTCCTCCAAAACCTAGCATTCTTTTAGGTCTCCAACATCTTCATCTCTTTCACTCCGCTTGATCAAGAAATCCATCATAGGTGTCTACACGACGGTGATCTCAATAACTTTTCCTCAACCCAGCTCTGATACCATGTTAATTTTAGGGCTAAATAGTTCTTTATTGTAGATAATTTCATTTTAAAACATTTTCAGCATTTTTCATGTTATATTCACCCCATATCATCATAAGCAAATATATAGAGAAAACATTAACAATAACAATGCAGTGGAACAGTAAGGAATGATAGAAGAAAAGCATACACAATAGAGACGCCAGGGTTTTGGTCAGAGACCAGGGCAAAACACCACGAGAGAAGCCAAAATCAATTCTTCTTCTTAGATATTCATTAAATGTTCAGCTGAGACACAATGTACAATATAATGAGACACAAGTCTTTTAACAGCAATCACATTAGGCCTCCTAGGACCAACCCTGGATCATACAAGATCCTCATAAGATGGCAGCAGACATACCTATCAAGGAGGTATTAATAAGACCTCCACAAGACCTTTGATAGGTCTCCATATCACTATTGCAAGTAGCATATATCCCTGTCTCAAATAGCATACACAACTGCCATAGGAGCATATGTCATTGTTATCATATCACTGTCATAAGCACAAGTGTCACTGTCATATATCATTGCCATAAGCACCAGTGTCACTGCCATACATCATTGCTCAATCACAGAAGATGATATTTCTGCAGCTCAATGAACTAGGGCATGATAACTAGCCCTCTTGGCTGCCCTTTAGCTTCCAAAGGTCAATCCTTAGTGCTTCACAAAATTGCCCACACATAGTGACAAGTCTGCCTATTTGTCCATTGTACTAGATCTCTCCTAGCAACTCTCTAACAGCCCTCAACACTGTACACAAATTGCCATACAATCTGTCCAACCAGGACCTATTTCATCTTGCAAAACATCAAACAAGGAAAGACAACAAAACCTCTACTTGGAAGACTTCTTTTCTGCCTTCAAACACTTAGGCCCTGTGAACATATACCTGAGATTTTCTACCCTGATTAGGGCTTCCGGTGACACCCATGTCAGCCCTAGATCAGGGCCTAACCTCTTTCACAATATTGTGCTATCCTCTCTTCTCAAGCCCTGTATCTCTGTGCTAATATTTTAGGATAATGTAGTCTCCTTTTATTGTTGTTCCAAACCTCAAATCAGCTCAACTAGGTCTCGGCCCTCCTACAATAGACACAGAAACTTCGGCCTGTTGTACATGGAATCACGCCTCCAAAACATGCACAGATTCTGCCCAGAATTGTGTCTCCAAATTTGGCCAGCAGTCGCTTAAACACGTTCAAACCAAAACATAGAAAAGAGATAAGATTTTTTCCTTCCTTCACTTGGAGTTGGAATGTCTTCTCTAGGTCTGTTGTTGCCTCAGGGTTCTCCTCTAATGATTATTGCACTGGATGATGTATTTCAAATGAACCATGAGGCCTCTAATTTATACTAATCGATGGAGGAGCCAAGGGGGTGCCTTTTGCGCCAATGTGGCCCTTCATTTAGTAAGGCTGACTTGATGAAGAGTCGAAGACCCAATTATGATATATTATTTGCTGCTAGGAAAAGAGGCTGACTTGATTAATATGATTGCTTGCCCAGCATTGATTATTTAATAAAAGGAATACCAAGTCAATTTGAACACTTAAATAATAATAATTTTCTTTTAGCTGATTTGAATTCTTTATTGGAGCAAGATGGTCTCTCCTTGGGGTAGCTGGGCTTCTCCTTGGGGTAATTAGATTTCTCTTGGGGAAATTCATCCCAAAACTGCCCAAGTTTCAACATGATTGACAAAACAAGTGATGTAAAATGCTAAATAATGTAAGACTTTAGCATTGAAAGGCTTTATGATGGGTAAAGACCCCTGCGGGCTAGTATTCTTGGTCCATTCTTCTGGGACTAGCTCTAAAACTAATAGTTGTCCAACCAAAATTGCAACGAGCTGTACCTGTAGTTGTAAATGGCTTTTTGGTAAGGAACAATTTATATTGACTCAAACTAGAAAAAAAAAGTACATAATCACACTGTTTAGGTCTATACTTCAAAGTTCAGACAGCCATGGCCTCAAGAATAATTCAATTAACAAATTTTCAAGCTTACAAACTTCGAAATCATACTTCCATTATAATTCAATCCCATGTATCAACATACAAATAAAGATAAGATAATCTTATTAATGTCCAAAAAATGACAACAAAAATAGGTCTGTGGGATAGAAGAAGAGTACAATCAATGTGAATACAATGTGGGAGTGCAATAACATAAAGAAAATGCTGAAAATGCTAGAAAATGCTGAAAATAACATAAAGAAAGAAAGAAAAAGAGGTAGTGTTGTCGCAATACACATATAAAAGATTGTGGCATGATACAAATAATCAATGGCTTGTAAAGAAAGAATGAGTGACAGAGGTAGATCCTGCAATGGAGCTAAAGATGTCAAAGGCTCTTGAGTCTGAGTACGGAGACACGCAAGGCTATTTGGCTTCGGAAACTTCTTGTTGAGCTTTTTGATCGGGAGCTAGATCTGACTGTCATTTACTGTGATAATCAAAGTTGCAATAAACTCTTTGAAAATCCAGTCTTTCATGACAAGTCGAAGCCAATTGAGAACGAGCACCACTTCATCATAGATGATGTGTGTAGAAGGGGATAGTGAAGCTGCAATACATTCCTACAGGTGAGTAGGTAGTATACATCTTGACCAAGGCCTTGATGAAGGGCAAGTTTTTATTCTTTAGGGATAAGTACTGTGTTGTGCAAAACACCTTCCTCACTAAGACGAACTATTGAATTTGTAGCTTGGAAGGTAGTTTTGCATGGATAAAGTGCCATGACATGCAGTGAACCACCTCAATTATATTCTACAGCAATTATTTAATGAATTCCCTAAATCAGGACTTTAGACGGCATTGTAGTTTAATTGTTGGTTACCTTTTTGTAAAATGGCAAAGTCAACGTCAATTTAAATCGTAGCCATTGATCTCAGTGAGTCGAGATCTAATCTCAACCATTGAGATTAAAAATTCCACTTGAGATTAGGGTTTGAACATTTTAAATAGGGAACTCAAGCCATAGAAAACATATCTAGTGGCACAAGTTGGGTATTCAGTGGAGCGTAGTATTTTGAGAGCGAGAAAGAGCTTGGTCGAGCTAGCAAGAGGCGAGATCAGGGCAAGATTTAATGGAAGAGGATCGATTTACTCTTGGGCCGTGTAGGCCAAGTTCCTTGTGCATAGAAGAGCTTCTGCTAGGCCGCACGTGTGGGTCATAGAAGGACCGAGTGAGGGTTGAGATCAATTTGATTTGTTGTGTAAATTGTCGAAACAATTTCTTGTGAGACTATTGTAAAAAAATATTACTCTTGAAGCTGAATAAGAAGCTCAATGTTTGTTGGTTTTCCACACACAGGGGTTTCCAGGGTAAATCTATGTTATTTCATTGCATGTGATTAGTTTCATGTGATTTTGCTTCCACTATTTATCTGGTTAAATAACCCAGAGTATTTGATGTTACAAATCAGACTAGATAATATTGTTTGTTTCTATTATATGAATATTTGTCGAACTGTGAATTTGTAACTAGGTTATAAGAAGATAACATGGAAGACCAATAGAACTACTTTATGTACAATTTTCTTCCTTTTAGTTTAATAGAAATTTCCGGCTAGCTTACAAAAAACAATCCAGGCAAGAGACAGCATGGAGACTCGTAAAATCAATGCTTGTACAATCTCAACAAATAAGGAAATTATGAGTGCCCTAAAACAAGCAAGAGACACCAGCTTCACACAAATTCAAAAAATTGACATGAAGATTTTTCAATCTACTACATCCAACAACGTAGTAAGCGACCTTGTAAGAGAATGATCACAAGAAACATGAATCTAAGTTGAGTCACCCTAAATCAGGTAGAAGACCTGACATCCTAGAAAATTTGAAATTGGACCACCATATCTTCAACAGGCTCAACATTGTTGAATGGTGTTGTCATTGATTTCAAAGGCAGCCATTGGTGATCAGCATTAAAGATTGCATCCTCCATATGGAAAGTCTTGGCTTGGACGCTTTAAGCTGAATGCTTTTATATATACGTTAGAGGATTGCACCAATTGGAAGTTCCAATGGACAAGAATCCCCGAAAGTGAAAGAAGCCCAAGTGTTTAGAATCCCCAATGGTGTAATCAAGATGTCTCGCATTTGTTGAGGTAAATGAATGTGAAGAACAAAGAATTTCCAAGCAAGACCATCATCATTTGATAGTACTCGCCATGGTGTTTCCAACGGTAGGTTGCATGCCACATGTTTCCTCACGGTTGGGGAGATATGCCCTTCTAAAGTTGAAGCCCCAAAGTTTGGTCATGATGCCCCAAATGAATGATGTCTTGGACGAAAATTATTGGCATAGAAAATTAAATGAAAATATATTGGACTTTGATAAATTATGTAGGTCTTGGTTGTTACAAAATGTTGACCAAGTCAACGCTCAAAAAAGAGATTTGTATATTTTGAAAATGGTGTCAAAAGGAGAATGAAGGTCAGCCTCTTAAAATTTGAATTTATCAAATTAAATTTTTGCTAAATGGTGAGGTCGGCTCCTTTTTCAAGGGCATTTTAGGGCAGGACAACCCTCCTTTCGATCCTTTTGAGAGTGTATAAATAGGGCACTCATATGCCCTCCAAATGCATTCATTCAACTCTCGATTCTTCATTTGATTAACTCTGAAATTGTGAGGCTAAGGGCGTTATTGAAGATCTGTAGCAGAGGACAAGTTCTTAAGGGTTTTTGGTTTTATTGTTTTATCCTTCTATGTGGTGATTCACTTGACAGGCCAAGTTCTTTGAGGGCCATTAAAGTTATGTTCTGAGGCAGAGAAAAGGGTCGAGTTTGAGCAAGAAATCGTAGGAAATTAGGGTCGAATTTAGCGTTGTAGCAGACCACAGGGGAGGCTGCAGGACAAGGGCTTGTGTAGGCCGAAGGACAAGGGCTGAACTTCAGGTCTGTGTAGGCCGCAGGACAGGGACCAAATATCCCTATGGAAGTCACACGAAGGGTCGTGGTTAGGCCTGTTTAAGGCCGCAGAAAAGGGACCATGGTAGGGTATGTTGTAGGGTCACAATACCCTTGTGACAGCCGCAGGAAGACCCCAATTCTAGGCCTATTTTGGCAGCACAAAGGTCTCCTTAGTGCAAAAGGACTAATCAGGCCCTTTTTTTATCATTGAATGGGTTGATTAGGGCATGTTTGAGGCAGACCAAGGAACATGTTTTCTGTCAGGTCTAGCAGCAAAGAAGTCCTCTTTAAAGGCTTATTCAAGCAGCAACTTGAAGATCTTATTAGGCTAACCAGGACCTAGTTTATGGCTGAGCTGGCTACAGTGAAAGTATTGTTGATGTGTTTTGTGACTAAGTACTAAAGAGATTAGAGCTTGTTGATTATGCTCCTTTCGAATTTATGAAGTGTTGTGGTTGTTGTAGTTCTATAATTGTTGCAGCTTGAATGCACTAGTCTGCGGATAGAATCTAAATTGCTTGATGATGGTGTATAGTTGTTGCAGAGAGTTTATATTATTGATGTATCGCTAGTTGACTCTTATATATATGGTATTGTTGTAGAGTGAAATAGTATTGATTCATACATTGGTATGTTGGGTATGTATGGCAAGCTTGTACTTTGTACAATGCTAACCAAAGTTGTTGATTCAGAATTGGTTATATGATGATGAGTTGCCAGTACAAAGACAAAATCCTCTTGATGACTGAGTAGTGCTGACATGGTTATGTTGCTAGAAGTGCTTCTCTAAGGTCTGCTTGTATTGCTAGGTTTTGATTACTCAGGGTTGTCGTTGATCACAAAGATGCCATGAAAAGCGTCATGTATCTTATGTTGTTGATGGCAAGGTTTGACAATGAAATGTGTTAAGCAGAGTTATTGAGATAGGGCTTGCATTGCAAAGAGGGAATTGGCTTGGTGCTTTTATGATCTTATGTCTCCCAAGTCAGCAGTTGAGACAACTTAAGGTTGGGCACAAGGCAGACCTATGGCACATCGGATTGTGCATGTGGGCAAAAGCTAGCAGTGACATGATTTTGATTCTGTGAAAAGGGCAGTGTTGAGGAGAGTGATCTCATTGGCAACAACAGTGACAGCAGTGGCATTGACAACAGTATCGTGACATTATTATGACAGTTGCACATAAGTAGAGGTAGTGCAACAAGGTTGTTGACAGCAGTGGCATTGACAATAGTATCGTGACATTATTATGACAGTTGGACATAAGTAGAGGCAGTGCAACAAGGTTATTGACAACACTGGTTGGACAGTGATTAGAGAAGTGAGTGTAGTGGTTGATCAATGTGACCAGCATGATCTATCTTATTCTTTTAACTTCTATTTTCAAGGTGGTAGGGTGGTGCAAGGCGATGATTGAAATCTCCTTTAGGTTGGAACCTGATAACAATTCAGGGTGGCAGGGTGGTGCTAGGGCAGCAAATTGACGCTAGCAGGGTGTTGGAGCATCCTGCCAGTTGGAGCTAGTA
This sequence comes from Pinus taeda, assembly GCA_000404065.3. Classification (NCBI taxonomy): domain Eukaryota; kingdom Viridiplantae; phylum Streptophyta; class Pinopsida; order Pinales; family Pinaceae; genus Pinus; species Pinus taeda. The sequence continues at coordinate 35,505 of APFE030666567.1, read as the reverse complement.
AAACCAGGGTGTTGCCACACCCTTTCAATTGGAGCTGATAAAACTAGGGGGTTGGAGCCTCCTTTTAGTCGTTGCTGGAGAATCTTGGAAGTTGGAGCTTCTTGTTCATGTAATCTTTAAGACATATTAAAAACGTTCTGTTTTTTCTCCAGTTTGGGTCTCCACGTAAAAATATCTTGTGTACTATGTGTGATGTTGTGCATTGTTGAATGGTATTGTCAATTTCTAATGTTTACATGATAATTTGCAATGGTAAAAAGTGCCCAATACTGATTCACCGCCCTCAGAATATTGGTGAATATTCCAACAAACACCTTGGGCATATAGACTCATTTCACTACATTCACTCAAATCTTCTTGGTGCCGGTGCTTTCTCTCAAATAGATCCCTTATTACATCTATTTATCATCACTTATATTTTTTTCTCGTGTTCATTTCTAGTTTCTTACACACTTATGTGAATACATGTTTATGGTATCATCTTAGAATTCTTTAATTATTGATTTATAGTTGGAAATCATTTTGGAGGGTTGTAGTAGAATTAATCAGGTAGTTAAGAGTACGGGGGCTAACATTCATACCTACGTTCCCATGCTCATTTTCCACTAACATCAAAAGTTTTTCTAATATAATGCTAATAAAGAACATAAAATTTCTTTGAGCCAACATTTCAAATAAGCATGTATCACCCTAGCAATATTTCAAATATGAGAAGATTAACTTTTCTCACACTAAAAGAAAATCGAAATGGCCATAACCTGCTCAAGTTTGACATGTTGTGGCGCTAAATCACTGAGAGTATGCAAAAGTCGAACAGCACATAGCAAGTACTGGAGGCGTAACTCAACACCATTTGAAGATACAAGAAGAGCTAAAAGATGCAAAGGCAGCTGCCAAGCTACCTTTTCCATATCAACCTACATGCAACAATGTGTATATTATTAAGATCTATTTGGTCAACTTTGGATGTGCACATAATAAAAAAATGAGAGATATCCACACCTTTATCAAAGAGCCTTTCTGAGTAATCAAGCACAATGTCAGATTATGAGAATCTTCCAATAATTTCTTTATTTCCTGTGAACTGTAGCTATGCAACTCTTCCACCGCAGCGTAAAGATCAAGTATCTACACAAATAAAGCATTTTTGAGAAAAAAAACTATGATGAAAGCCAATATAAATTACATAAACAGAATTTAATTTTTAGTTCCTTTAAGGTCCAACACAATTTGTTTTGCTAGCTTGCATATTATAATTCATTTTACATGCCATTGTTAACTGTCTTAACTTTGTCTTTGATATTACCAAATATTTTGTCATGACGGAAATATCTAAAAACTAAGACTCTAGTTCAGCACATCTGATTAACTCAAAAGATCCAAAACATTTGAACTGTGATTATATAAAACAAGCTACATCCCCAGCCCCAATACTGTGGCATGGACACATAAGATTTATAACTACCACACAAATAAAAAGGGTCACTGATATGCCTTATATAACCTAGCCCCCCACAGAGTGGCATGGTTAGCAAGATGACAATGGATTGCGAAGAAATACTACTCTTAACATCAGAGTGGCATATCCCATAATCCAAACCTTTATAGTGGAATCTTCTCATTATTATTGGAATATACATTCATGTCTATATCCAAGGATCAATGATTATGCCTGTCATAAACCTTATTTTCTTGATAAATAATAGATAAGGCTATGGTCCATGTACTTCAGTTTTTCCTTCCCATGTCATTTTCAGTCTCCTACTAAAGCCATTTCCATTATCAATTAGATAGACCAATTCTCATTTTCAATTCCTTAAAAATTCCAAGCAAGATGTCTCTGTCACATCAAGTTCCCTCGTGGCCAGTGTGAGCATCATGCCACAGTAGATTGAATTCCATTGAGGATTTAAATTGACTTGATTCTTACATTAAAAATGCAAAGAACCAAATTCCTGATTTTTGTGATGCCAGGTAGTCACAAGCATGGTCCCCTAAGGCAGACTATAATCTTTGACAATATTTTGCTAGTTACTTTTGACTCTCGAGTGGCTTTCCCTTGTGGGGTTGAATGAATTGTTACTATTTCAAGTGTTATTTTACCAGCAATGTCTAGACTCTGTTAATTAATTATTTCTATTTTTTTCCGACCTAACTAGTTTCATTCTCACTGGTCAGTTTATTCAGCTTATTTTTCTATTCTATATTCCAGCAAATTCCTATTTCTCTATCTATTCGGAAGATATTTATCATCTAAGAAAGTTATTGTCCATCAAACAAAATGATTACCTCAATTCGAAATCATTCAATTTAAGTGGTAAAAAAGCATCGCTCATCAGTACGATGTCCATGGTCATTTCCCTCATCTTCCTCGACATTTTCGATGTTTTGAAAGTTCTACTTATTGAACTTATTTTCTAGTCAAACACTTTCAATTCAGTGTCCCTATTCATACTACAGAGTCTTATATCTTAGCAAAATTAATTGTCCCCATGATTTTCTATGGGGGCAAAGATTGTGTTACTGGAATATGCATTATGGAGCAAAAAACTACATATATGGTAGAAAACTAAGTTGCATGAAGCGCTGAAATGTTTCGGAGTTTCCAGAATGGGTATGCTTAGAAACACCGCCTCCAAAAAATGGAAATGTCGGCCGAAGCATCGATTGAAACGTCATATACGTATATATATACAAAAAGAAATTTATAAATAAGTGAATAACACATTATCTTGCAAGAAAAGAGGGAATAAGACCTATAGATGACAATTTAGAAGGAAAACCAAGTCTATATTAACTCTCATAAATGATTACATGATGGTCAAGTTTCGGCCGAGTTTCAGCCGTGTTTAGGAGTTTCGGGTATGGGTACTTGCCCGAAACGTCGTGTTCCTAGAAGTTTCGTGCAACATAGGTAGAAAATTAAGCGGATAAATGTCATAAAGAAGAAAAAACGCAAAATGATAAAAACATGGAATGTAAGAAAAAAAGGATCCGGAGACCGGAACTATAAAAAGGAAAATACAAAAAATATGGTGAACTGTTGAACAGTCACACGAGTATGGATTTGTCTCTGCAAAATCTAGCAGGGCCGGTGCAAAGCCTCATGAGCAGAGCCAAACCTTATGGCAACAAGAGAAAGGGTTGCCAATGTCACCTCAGCAACCTTTCTCCTACTCGTTAGTGGTATTAACCACAAATAAGGCATCACTAGATCACCTAAAGGATGTTCTAATCAATGTTGAAAAAATCGGCATCGAGAATAAATCGGCAAGGGTTTGGCAAAACATAAAAAATACAAAAATATTCATTTTTTCATTTTTTTAGCATCTAAATTATCCACAACATCAAATAAATGCATTGCCACATAAACATGAAAAAGAAAAAACTAATATATAAGATGTATAAGAAGTCGAGAACTACATCACATATCAACAGTGAATCATGTCCTTAATCCCGAATCCTGACTGAGTTTTAAGATTCAAAGTATCAACAAAAAATATAATAAATGTATCCCATCATCATCAATCATCTATAATCAGATTAGGTACATAAACTAGTGAGTTCCTCTACACCTTTTATGGGAAAAGGTAACAGCTTTTCCTCTAGAAGAAGAAGGCTTTTGGGCTGGAATTGGATTGTAGCATCCTCTAGAAGAAGCAATAGAAGATAGCCTCTGCTGTCCTCTGCAAGTGACCATTGTAGCGTCACCTCCTCCTCCACCTCTTGCTCCTCCTACTCTACCTCTCTCTCTCCCTTAAAGTTGCTAACTCCGTTGGTTCCTCCTCCTCTAACCAATTAGGGATTGATTCCATGACAAACCTCTCAGTCTCAACCCTCCATGCAGCAGTGGTGTCAATCTGATCAATGTTTTAAAACTCTGACTCCGACTCCGACTCGGCCGAGGGTCGACTCCGACTCTGACTCCAACTCGGTATCAACTCGGCCGGCTCGATTTCAATGACTCGGTCGTTGTAAAAAATACATTAAATATTTATTTTTTATAAAAACACATAATTTTAAAGATTTTCATTCATGTTTCCTAACACAACATTAGAATATAGATAGAAGACAACATATGATCAAAGTAGGCTCAGGAATATATCCGTTATATCAAAATGGCACCCAGTGCATTGTCCAATACATACACGATGATGATATAGAGATCAAAACAAAAACACATTATCAAGGAGGCTATAAATGGCCCCTACAACAAAAGTCTGTGACCAGTACTACTGGCTACTGCTAGAGTTGCCAACATCATCTGGTTTAATGTTACTTGGGAGCAGGAGCGAAAGTGGGGAGCGAGAGTGAAAACGGGAGCGGGAGCGACATTTCCAGAAGCTCCTGGTTTGGGAGCGAATCCCAGAGGAGTTTGACAACCAATGTCACTAACATCAAGGTACATAGAGGGATTGGTGCTCTTGATTAAATACGAGTTCCATACCCTAATACATGACAAAATTCAATGGAAACATTGCAATGCTCCAACCCTGAAATCCTGAAATCCTGAAAAACTGCTAAGTCTGCTGGATTTTGAATGAAATCTAAAATTCTACTTTCTCCATATGAAATCCAATGAGGCCGAAACCACTCTCAAACATCCTGAGTCAGTTCATGGTAATGTTAAAAATTTAAGTAAAAGGATGAAAATGAAGATTAAGGAGAATGTCGCTTTTACTTTAAGAATTTAACATTACCATGAAATTTGAATAGCATATCAATAGTAAAGAGCATTTGAATGTGTTAAATAGGGTTTGGGAGGGGGAAATGGACCCCTAATAACATTTAACTAATTCATAAAACACATTGGAGTCCAAACCAATCAGCAAACACTTCAAAATTTCATTAAAGAAATGTCAAATCACTGTTTTGATGGGGTTACGGGCCACTGGTTATGACTTGGCCGAGTCAATACGGAAACGGCCGAGTTGGCCGAGTCATGGCTGACTCGGCCTACTGAACCGTTTCCTCCACTGAGTCACATTTCTGGGCAATGAAACGGATCAACTCGGTCGTTTCCGTTTTGAATCGGCCGAATTTTAAAACTATGAATCTGATCCAATGAGATGGCATCCACGTCAAGGGTTTTCTGAAGTTGCCTCACCCACAATTAGAGATTCTAGTAGATGTAGACTATGTCGTTTAAGGCGCTAGGACTCCAATCTATATGAAGGTCATAAATTATAAATTAATAATTATAAAATTTAAATATTAAAAATAATGAATTGCAATTTATAATGAATTCAAACTCTTGAGTTGAATGTTTTTAACCTATTGCACTACTTGATGTGTATTTTTGCAAATATACTCCAGTTGCACTTGCATCCAAAGGAATTATATGTTTGGCTGAACATTTGAAGGCCAAGCTTTTGGACATCAGGTACTTTGCAGCGATAGCTTGTCCACCAAGCATCTAAAAATTAAAACAAATAAGAGAAACATAAGAAAAAAACTTGAAATTTGAAACTTCAAGCAAATTATGAAGATTGATGAAATTTGAAACAAATTGAAGCTTACCTAGCATTTTGGTCATCCTATCTTTAATAGCCATGCTAAAGCTAAATGTGCCACCTGCCAACCTAAATATCTCCATTTCCTTAAAAATATCTTCACGTGCTTGCTCAGATGGCAACATCCTCTCAACACATGTGAGGAATCCATCCATCACCTCAACATCAAATTTGAAACCATAGGAGTAAGAAAACGCAAGGTTGAGGTAGATCCCTGTAGCATGAATGGGGCAATGAAGGGTATTGTTCCATCACTCATCAATCACCCTCCATATCAATTGTTGTTTCTCAAACCCCTCTATTGTAGCGGCTACAACCACCCTTCAAAATTTTTCCTTAGCCTCGTTTTGGAGCCTCCCTTCCAACCTTCACAGCAGCTTACCTTGCTTCGTCAAGTTCACAAGCTTGATTGTCTTTCTTGCACGAAGGCAGCCTGTCGATCACAGCTTGATCCATTCCCCTCACAGGTTGTTCACCCGGACTTGGTCCAGCTACAGGTTGAGCAACTTCCCCTTGACAATTGCGCATTTCTGGAGGGCAACCAACCTTCCCTCCGGAAATTGCACAATCCTCTCTGGCAGCCTGCTAGGCTTCAAGATTGCGCAATCCTGCCTGCCAACGCTCCCAACAGGATTTGCGCAAATTTCCCTAGCAAGGCTGCTCAGCCCAGAATTTGCGCAAATCTGGGCAACAGTCAGCTACTTTGCCCATAAATTGCACAAATCTCATGGGAAACCAGCCCAACTCCCAGCCAGAAATGCGCATTTTTCTCCAGCAGTCGAGCAGTCTCTTGCATGTGCAGCTGAGTTGACCAGTTCCCTCCGGGACTGAGCAAAACAGACTTGCATGCATGGGTTGGTTCTCCCAAGGCAGCATGCAAAGGCATCCCTTGTTTTAGGGATCTATGTTTAGCAGTTAAAGGTTACATGCAAGGAGCAATTCCGAAACCTCCCACCAAGTGTCGCTTCCCATAGATTCGTGGCATGCGCGTCACAACATCGATGTTATCAAAACTCATCAACCGAACGTTGCGGAGCTCATTCCTCACATCAACCTTGTAGCTTTGACATCCCACATCACATCTAGGAGCAGTCGGCACATTCAGCTCAGTTGTTTTGGGGTAAGCCCGCTTCAAATGCCTTGTGTTGCATTTCTGTCGCTTTTTGTGTTTTCGCTTGTGGGAGTACTGTTTTCATGATTTCTTTGAACACTTGTTGTCGTTTACATGTACACTAGCTTGTCCTAGCTCTGTTTCAGTTTTCGTTGCTATCTCACTGCTGTCACATGCATGAAACTGTTTTGCACGGACGTTCGCCCAACCGACAAACTGCCTCACCCACATGCAAGTTGATCTGTTTGTTGAATCCTTCATTCATGTTTTGCATGCACTGTTAATCACTTCTGCTATCACTTAGTGTCGCCATGCATTCACTGACTTACTTGCTTTCAGTTGCCCGTCGGCGAGTCGGGCCAACCTTGGCCCGAGCTCTGCCTTCACCAAGGCTGCATTGCACAATCTGGGAAAGGAAGGTTTACCTTCCTCTCCAGATTTGTGGATTCCTGCCCAGCACTAGCCTCCAGCACTGTTTTGCGCATTTCTGGAGGACAGTGGCTGCTTGGCCCAAGAAATTGCGCAAATCTGTCCCTAGGCCAGTAGTCCTTCCCAGCGGGAATTGCACATTGGGCAATCCTAGCAATCAGCAGCCAAACTGGACTGTGTATTGTGCAGTTCCAGCAGTCAGTCAGTCTCCCAGCAACCCAGACTGTGCCTTGTGTAGTCTTGGCAGTCGGTCTCCTGACCTCCCGCCCGAAATTGCGCAGCCTTCATGATCATGCACCTAGGTATGTTGTAAGTGAGTTCTCATGTTCATTTTGGTTTTCAACTAATAGATTACTTGTCATGAGTGTTGCCATGTCTTCAGGTATCCCATGTGTTCATCTGCCTCTCAGCAGTACAGGTACAATGGTTTCCAGGAGAGCAGAGACGAAGACACCGTTCAAAGCACACCTAGGGATGCAGTCGATCAAGTGTCCATGGACTTGCCTACCCACAAAGACATCAAGTTGTTTGTAGACAAGGACATCAAGCAGCAGCATCATGAACAGCAGCTGAGGGTAGCATACCGAATGCAGTGAACGCAGCGAATGCAAGAGGAAGGTTGTTGACAATACAAAGGCGAAACAAAGTTGCAAGGTCAAGCAAATCCACTGATAATGAAAGCAACTTTGGAGACTCAGGCTATAAAGTGACAGCGCGACATGAAGATCGCGCAAAGGCAGAAGATGGAATAAAGGAGTTGCATGTACTGAAGCAGCAACTCAGGAAGAACATGAAGCTGCACAGACAAATGAATGAGTTGCAACAGGAACAGGAACAATAGTGGGCGCAACATGCACTCACGGAGGAAACTGTGCTCGTACAAGTTAAGGATCCATCCCAGCAGCTGACACAGAGCAGACATGGTGAGCAGTGTTGTTGATCGCATGCAAGGGATTTAGCAGCATGCATATCGTTGAGTGCACGCATGCAATCCAACCTATTCAACACACTCACCAAGGCGAAGACAAGAAGCAAGTCGAACTGGGGATGAACATGCACTTCGACAAGTTGATGCGCATGACCATCAACACGGACACTATGCATTAGTGTGTTGTCGGTTCAACCGTACCCAAGAAGACCATGCGCATCTTAGCAGACGAGTTGGATGAAGGGGCTGAACCAATGCACCAGTTGCAACGGAGGCAAGAGTTGCTTCAGCATGATGTCACCACGAGGTACATACACACCATCACAGATGACCAAGCTTGGCATCAGCTCACCAGCTTCACCATCACAAGCATGTCAAAGAGTTGGTCTCACCACAGAGGACCGACTGTCAATGATGTCTTGCAAGGCTTGCTCAAGCCATGTTGTCTCACATGAGTACATGTGCATTGTAATGTTGAGTCATATCAAGTGTAAGTCGAGTGTCAACAGTTGGATGTAACAATCATAGAGTAGGTGAAGAGTCATGAGGGTAGTTCAATCGTCACAAAGGGGAATGTCAAGGGTCACCCCACCCTTTGCTATAAATAGTCCCTCATAACTCATTGTATAGGCTTTTGGTCAGCCAAGCTTCTACTAAGACTATCTTGAAGAAGGCTTGGACAGTATTGTAACACGCCTTGGCTTCTCCACTGCACGGAGCTAGTACATCTCTTTGGAGGAGCAGGTGGATGTGGTTGTAACGTTTCACTGATGGGGCTAGTAGGTTTACATGGATGTATTGTATGATTGGTACTTACACTTTAATATAATAAAAGCCAGCACATTTTCATGCATATGTTGTTATTGTAGTTGTACTGCTCCGGTTGCCTTAATGATATATGTTGTTTAACTTACGTATTTGTGTATGAATTGATTCACATGCAATTACATGAATCTTGTTGTTAATGAGTTGTATATGTTGTTAATGTTGTCATCGTCCGTGTTGACTGCTCTGTCGAACACCAGAGAGGCCTTTCACATGAACCTTGTTGTAACAACCGTTGCACTCGTTCGGACTAATCCGTGAGTGATGTACATGTTATCTTACCTTGTATGTTGTGACTACAGCATCCGAGTGGACTGCTCCGCTAGAAACTGTGTATGTCCTTTTGTGATGTGTGTTCCTAGCCGAGTTGGGACTGATCCCTTTCAACCTGGAACTCACCTTCACCTTTTTCTTCCCTTTTGTGTTAGAACCTCTCATACATCTTCCTTGAATCACTACAGCAGTCACACCCTTGCTACTAACAGAGTTATCCTACTTGCCTCTGTGCGACATCACGGTCAAGGCATTACCTTACGACCCACTGTTGGGACTCCTACACCAAACGGTCTGAGGTCTAATTGGGACTTCTTAACGAGGAGATCCCCTTGACATGTTCGCGGGTCCAGCACCGTCAACACCCTCATAATAGACATGGATGGCTTCTTTGGCTCTATCCATGGCTTCATACAAGTAGCCCATTGTGGGATTATTTCAATCAACGAATCGAAGAATCCTTACCAAAGGTTTGGAAATGGAACACACCTCCCCCATTCCTGCCCAAAATCTCTCTTGATATGAAACTAGTCTGCATATGGCCTCTCCCTCCAGTTTGCTACTAAAAGATGAAGCACACCACTCTGGTGAAAGAAACATGGTCTTCACATCCCACCAGCTTGTTAGCTTCTTCCTTCTTCTTTTTTTATGTGTCGACCTTATAGGAGGTTGTGTACTAGGTGTGGTTCTAGGACCACAAAATGATGAGGTAGTTGATGTTGGAAAATCCATAGAGATGGCAGTTAAAACGATTTTCCTTATTATGACATTAACTTGTGATGTTTTCATTGTTAGTATTAGATCTCTTAATGGTCTTTTCTTCTCATCAAGATTAATGCCAAGCAACAAAAGAAGAGGACACAAGAAATAGGCACTTTGCCAGGGCAAAACCCCCCTCGAGGGGAAAACCCAATCACAAATTCTTCCTTCATTAGATTCAAGATGAGACGACCAAGAACTTTACAAACTAGACTAGACTCCCTCCATCAAGTCACCCTCCTTCATTTCACTGTGTTAGCATCATCACTGCAATACCACTTAGATCTTCTTACTGTGATGACACTAAAATATAGTGTCACCGAACCTTCCTTACTGTGGCATCTAACCTTCATTACTGTAATTGCACCAAACTGAGAGAATACTTTACTGTGATAGCGCCAAGTGATAGCACCTTCCTACAACAGTACCGAGGGTATGCTTATACCCTATCCTCCTTGTTCCTTGTCGGAACATCTGTAGTAACCCTGAACTATATGACTCTGAAATGCTTTATTCAAATTGTTATGTGGTCACCAAAATTCTCCACGGAGATATCTGAATCTCACTGAAATCTGAGCTTCAGTTCCTTATGGAATGCGAGCTACTGTATCGAACCTTTATCTCTGAAAATCCAAACTTCTGAGATGATACTAATGCGAATACCTTAGCTTGGTATATATAATGGTTCCTCCATATAAATGAGCCGACATGTCTTCATGAAAGGTTGCATTTCCATTTTAAGTTAGGTCGACTAGTAGGCTGACTTGATGAAGACTTCCTTGAGGACTTTGAAGAGGTCGAGTAGATTATTTTGTTGAAGGGGATGACTTGATGGAGGAGTCAAACAATAAATGACTTTGACAAATAACCTAAAGCCTTCAATGGAGGCTTGACCTAATACAAATGACCCAAGCATGAAACCCATGCTTTAATAAGTCAATTTCAATAATAATAAAATTATTTTTGACAAATATATTACATTTTGACTTAAAGTACAATTATGAAGACTAAACCTATTTACATTTTCCAAGACTCCCTCTTAACTAGGGAGGTATTCATATTTACATATAACCAAGGAGGTACAAGGAAGATCTCAAACCATATCATCTATAAAGAAGTTTAGGCACCGCAATGCCATGGACTAGATTCTTAACCAGGGCAATCTATCCATTGGTCTCTCAACAATTTAGGCACCACAATGTCACGGACTTGATTCCTGTCTAGCGAAATCTATCCAAGTGGGACAAAGATGGACTCAAGCTTTTAGCCTCTCTAGGTACCATCAGGCTTACTTGCTAACCATCAACCCAAGAATCCAGATGCGTGTTAGAGCTCAATGACCAACGCCATCTTTCCCACTTCGGGACCTAGACATCAACACAAAGTGTCGACCAGATGTCCTCCCAGGCAATGCTTCACTCACAAAGCCTCATCACCCCTTGATCCAGCAGATCAAGGACAACAAATCTCTCCTGATCAAACTGATCAATAACCAACATGCTATCAAAACCTTCGAGAGATTTTACATGTACAAACACAACCCCAATCAATAATATACTTTCACATGTACATAATCAAATACAAACCTCCGAGGTCTTTCAGACAACTTTATGTTGTTTTTCAACTTTTTCATAGTAGGACTATCAACCGAATCTTTGACAGAAGATTCTTCAATCACACTTTCCTTTCCTACTTCACATGTAGCAACATATCCTTCATTCTCCAATCAAACTACGCTCTCCCTCTCAACCAGGGAGATTTCCTTTATCCAGGCTCCCTCTTAACTCAGGGAGATTTCTTCTATTCAGGCTCCCTCTTAACTTGGGGAAATCAGCTTCTTCTTTTTGTCATCAGAGAATCTTCCATGGCTTCCATCCTTCTTATCAAAGTCATTCATATATCATGCTTATCACATCAACTTTACTTACGATCATCTTCACCAACTTGAAGATGATGTACCTGCACAACTTAGATAGCAACTACAACCAAAATTATAGAAGCATGGAATTAGCCATAACATAAATCTTATAACATAAGTGTTGATTTGGGATAGCATCGGATATGCTCTAACCATGAAAATTGGTGGAGAGGCTAAAGCACATGAGATCTCCAAGACCCAGAAATGGTTTGCGCAGATTCTAGCCGGTTTGGGAGATATTAAAATAATTAATATTTTTAATGGAGTTTCTAAGTCTAAACTTAGGAAAAATAAAATATATTAATGGGTTATTAATATAAAACTGGGTTAGAATGTTCCAAAAGTCATGGATCAAGCCAAATCTAATCTTAGCCGTTGATTAGAGATTTAATCTCGGACATTGATGGACCAACGGAAAAGTATAAGAGGAGGCTTGAGGTTCGGTTGAAGAATACACCAGAGTGATCAGTCGTTCTATTATCTAGAGCGCGGTTTGCTAAGAGAGATAGAATCAGTAATCAGTAGCAAGGGGCAGTGAATACATAGCAGAGACGCAGAGTTGGTACCAGAGAGACAGCGCAGACCCAGGAGGGATTGACACAAAGGCAGTTGGGTGCTACGCAGAGGTAGCTAGGAGCTGCATAAAGCCAAGAGAGGCCAGTGTGTGTGACGCAGAGGGTCTAAGGGCTGACGCAGAGGCTACAGAATCTGACGCAAAGGCTAGCAGAGCTAACGTAGGGCCAAGAGGCAGCGCTGGGAGGTTTTCGTGGGGCAGACTAGGTGTTGGTGAGCCTGGAAGAGTGACGCAGTCCCTATCAAAGTGACAGAGCAATGGAAGTTGCAATTGTTCCAGTGGGATCGTTCATCCGGTGATTAATCAGCCGGAATATCTGTCTCTGAGGAGAGGTACTATTGTCGAGGGCATTCTCTGTTGGGTGAGTCATTTCTGGCACCCTGGTTGTATTCTGAAAACTGCATAATAATAAAACCCTCTGAATAGCTGCACCGGTTTTCCTGCATTGGGTTTTTCCGGGGACATTGGTCCAAAAATAACGGTGTCACTTGTGTGCTTGTTTTTCTTTCAGTTGATGATCTGTAGATGTTGATACTGTACTTGTGTTTATTTTCAGTATTTACATGGTAAATAACTTGTTAAGTAATTAAACAAGTAGGAAGAAATAAACCAGATAGTACAGGAAGCATTTCTAACAGGTTAAACTTAGAAATTCCAACATGGCATCAAAGCGAGGTTGCAGATCACAAGATAACTGAAGGCATCATCTAGCAGAGCAGTAGCAGCAGATGCAGCTGTCCCAAGTGACAGAGTTGATCCGTGCAAAAGACGACAAAGGAAGGAGTGATGCAGAGAGACTGCGTCATCAATCTAGGCCAGAGAGAGGCTAGCGCAAAGGCTGTGGGAGGTAGAATCAGGCTCACGCAGAGCCATGCAAAGGCCAGGAGGGCTAACACAGTTGGTTGAGGGAGCTTATTTGTCGGTGCCAGGATTGCGCAGAGCCAAGTGGCTCAATCCTCAGTTGTTAGGGCATGGGAGGTTGTGGGTAATTTGCGGAGCGAAGCTGGTGGAGTACTCTAGTCAAAACAATACCTAACAGGGCAAGACCAAGGTGGAGGAAGTTGTTGCCAAGGCGAATTTCTAGCCAAGGAATCCTGATCAGTGTCAGACGATCGGAGTGGGGCAACTTGACGTTGGCAGAAGGATTTCCAGAAGGGAAATTGAGACTCAGAGGGAGTCAAACCAAGAACTTCGAGATGGGAAGTTGAGACTCAGCAGGACTCAAACAGAGGACTTACAGGCGAGAAGTTGAGAGACTCGGAGGAGTCGAAAGAAAAGCAGCATAATGGCCGTGAATGGACTGAGAGATTAGGATAGGTTGGATGGAGCATCCAACTTCGTGGTCTGGAAAGCCAGGATCTTGTCCATTCTAGACAGACATCACCTCAAGGGCTTCGTCACGAGAGTGATAGCTATCCCAGTTGACCCAGTAGCTAATGAAAGATACGAGGAGGCAATGGCTAAGGCTAAGTGCATCATCCTTGATGGGGTCAAGGATCATGTGGTGCCACATATTGCCGAGAAGGAAACGGCAAAGGAGATGTGGGATGCCTTGAAGACATCGTACCAGCATACTTCCGTGCAGAGGAAGATGCTCCTAGAGAATCAGCTAAGGGCATACCAAATGCAGAAGGGAGAGCAGATAGATGTCTTCCTCGGTCGCTTGAAGGAAATCCGTGACCAGCTAACTTTCCATATGGGCCACGTCGTATGAGGAATTAATGGTGAAGACCGCACTGAATGCAGTTTCTGAGGATTGGGAGGTATTTGTCTAGAGCATACTGGGCAGGTCGAGCCTTCCAGATTGGGAGGAACTGTGGGCGGCTCTTCATCAAGAAGAGATCAGACGAGTGACCAAGGCAGGGAATAGCGAAAAAGGGGTCAAAATTAAGGAGGAAGAAGAGGATGCGGCTCTAGCATCTGCGGGAAAGGAGGAGAAGAGAAAAAAGAAGGACCTCTCCAAGGTCAAATGCTTCCATTGTGGGGAATTGGGTCATTTTACGAATCAGTGTCCTAGGAAGAAGAGTAAGGGAGAAGCTTTTGAGACCAAGGCAGCGCCAGCGAAGGCGGAGAAATGGTTTGGGCAAATTCTAATTGGTTTGGGAGATATTAAAATAATTAATATTTTTAATGGAGTTCCTAAGTCTAAACTTAGGAAAAATAAAATATTAATGGGTATTAATATAAAACTAGGTTAGAATGTTCCAAAAGTCATGGATCAAGCCAAATCTAATCTTAGTCATTGATTAGAGATTTAATCTCGGTCGTTGATGGACCAACGAGAAAAATATAAGAGGCTTGAGGGTCAGTTGGAGAATACACCAGAGTGATCAGTGATTCTATTCTCTAGAGCGGGGTTTGCTAAGAGAGATAGAATCAGTGATCAGCAGCGAGGGGCAGTGAATACATAGAAGAGAGGCAGAGTTGGTACCAGAGAGACAGCGCAGAGCCGGGAGAGGTTGACGCAGAGGCAGCTGGGTGCTACGCAGAGGCAACTAGGAGTTGCCCAGAGCCAGGAGAGGCCAGCGTGTGTGACGCAGAGGGTCTAAGGGCTGACGGAGAGGCTAGCAAAGCTGACGCAAGGCCAAGAGGCAGCGCTGGGAGGTTTTTGTGGGGCAGACTCGGTGCTGGTGAGCTGGGAAGAGTGACGCAGTCCCTATCAGAATGATGCAGAGCAGTGGAAGCTACAATTGTTACAGTGGGATCATTCATCTGGTGATTAATCAGCCGGAATATCTGTCTCCGAGGAGAGGTACTACTGCCGAGGGCATTCTCTATTGGGTGAGTCATTTCTAGCACCCTGGTTGTATTCTGAAAATCGCATAATAATAAAACCCTCTGAATAGCTGCACCGGTTTTCCTGCATTGGGTTTTTCCGGGGACATTGGTCCAAAAATAACGGTGTCACTTGTGTGCTTGTTTTTCCTTCAGTTGATGATCTATAGATGTTGATATTGTACTCATGTTTATTTTCAGTATTTACATGGTAAATAACTTGTTAAGTAATTAAACAAGTAGGAAGAAATAAACCAGATAGTACAGGAAGAATTTCTAATGGGTTAAACTTAGAAATTCCAACAAGAAGCATTAGACATAATCAACAAGAGACTATACTTCAACTTCTTGGCCAGATTTTGTTACAAACCCTAAATCCTAAGTTGCACGAAACGGGGAAACGGGGAAGCGAAACGAAACGCGGAAGCGAAACGAAACGCGACCTCCCCAAATTTTGGAAACGGGGAAACGCGAAT
>APFE030666567.1:0-19799 GCA_000404065.3 Pinus taeda | reverse complement strand
TTAAAAAACAAGTGTTATTTTGTGGGAAACGGGGCCCGTACGGCGTGGAAACGCGTTTCCGTCCGTGGAAACGTGTGGAAACGCCTGGAAACGTGTGGAAACGCGCCCGTACGGACGGAAACGCGTTTCCACGCCGTACGGTACGCGAAAACGCGTTTCCGTTTCGTTTCCGTACGGAAACGAACCCTAGACCCACGTTTCCTGCAACTTAGCCTAAATCACATCCACATCTCATCAAGATAATAAGCTCATTATATCTAGGGTTTCAAATTTCAATATTCTTTCAACGACAAGTTCCTTCATATAGCAAACCCTAGAAGCAAATCAAATTAATAAATCTAACAACTTTCAGAATTCATATGTTAGACTCTTCACTAAGATTTCATACATGAGCTTTAATCAATCAAAACCAATCACAGCTTAATTAGCATAATGACTAACATCTACTAGGGTTTGATGTAAACCCTAGATCTCCATCTATGAATTCTCAGCAATCACTATATAGATTCATAGATTCCAAATTGTCATATCACACATACTAGAGAATTTTAACTACTACTATGGTTTCGCTACAAAACCCTAGACTTTCAAACAACATCATCCTAGACCATCAAACTTTGACTAGGGCTTGTTTCCAAACCCTAGGACTCGTGACCATTAACACTTAAGTCAACACATATATCTAGGAATTCATCAGTATATCATAAGCACATCATATTTCAATCATAGCCATAACACATGTCGAGCAATATTAACATATTAGACATGTACCGATCTAGACCAAGCTCAGGTTTCAACAAGATGAACACATACCTAAGGTTTCATGCCTAGGACTTGTTGCATTCATATTGTCAAAGTTCCTAGGAAGCAGATGTACCAACTTTTTCAACAAGGATCAGATCATATATCAGCAGTTTGTATGTCATGGTCATCCCATTCTGCAAGTTAAATATTGTAAATGATCTCAGTAAAACAATGAGTCTATGTAACAACCTAGGTAAGCCTATAATTTGATGACGAATTCCATCCTAGGAGGTTTTTTAAACTCACTGATTACCTGTGTTTTTCGACACGGCTAATCAACAACGTTTTTTCCTTCCAACTTAAACCCCCAAAGCTAGGGTGAAATTTATTGTTGAATTATTAGGTGAGTCCTAGTGTTTTAGTCGAGTCTGATGTAAAAGTGTTTTGGGAATAATTTAAGCTAATTGGCTAAATTATTTTATTACAAAACACTTAGTTTACTGGATCATATTGAGTCGCAGATGGGTTATGTGTCTTGAGGGTCTAAGACGAATGTGTATTCCCTCTTTGAGTCTTGTAAAAGAAAAATCATATGTATTAAAGGGTTGGAAAAATAATTAATCCCCTCATGTGTAAATTAATTATTTTTTCTGGCAAAATAAAATTAAATCCTAAGCCAGAAAATTAATTAATTAATTGGAGTCAAAATTAAATTGTCTAGGAAAATAAATTCTCCAAATGGAAAAATTCGTGGGTCTTGAAAGAATCAATTTCCAAAGGTCCTCCACCAAGGGAATATTGTCTTTTTCAAGAAAATTTGGACCCTTGGACCTTGGTGGTTAAGTCAAAGTCAAATTTTTTGAGGAAATCTGCACCATACACTTAGCAGATGTTCCAGGGTTCAAAGGATTGTTCCCCGCTGCAAAGGCAGGGCTTATGTCACCATTCCAGCCCTTACAGATGGTCCACATGCACTTTTAATCCATTTCGAGACCCATCAGGATAATCTTGTGCCCCCACACCCACTTAGGAGAACCACAAGTTTTTGCTTGGAAAACAAGGGGCCAACCCCTTGTCCACTATGTTGGGAGTCCATTTCTACATCATGGCACCATTTGGACTTCATTTGGCCTCCTGAAAGGCCCAACGACTCACTCAGTTGATCATTCGACCCTCTTGCGAGGCTTATTCATGTATTATTGAGCTATTTGGTGGGCTTGTCACCAAAAGTTAGTGTTATTATGCACATTATTTTATTCTAGGGGATAAATTAGGCCTAATTAGCTAAATCGAATTCATTAGAAAGTGTATAAATAGAAGTGTGATGGAATCATTTGATCATCATCAGTTGGATTGATCATTTCCTCTTAAGATATTTTCGCTATTCTTTTTGGAGAACGAAATTTGATGGCTAGATGAATTTTGATGTTTGGATCAGTGTTGCACGAAACCCCCCCCCCCCCCCAGGATCCAAACCAGGAACTGCGCCCCGTATTAATCTGTGGGGGATTCGTCGTCGGATCCGCGGGGGATCCGCAGTTCGGAATTTTGGAACCACGGACCAAGTCGGCAAAGACAGTTCCCGGAAATTCAGAACCATGCCAGCTCGATCCGCGGTTCCAGATTACCGAACCGCAGATCCGACAATAGATCCTTCCCGGATCCGCAGCAAATTAAGGATGGATCCGAAGGGACACTGGGGGTTCCACAAGGTTTCATACAGTTTTAAAAAAATAAAAAATTTCTTTGACTTAAGTTGGGTTGGGGCTTCTCGAACACTCCCAAGGTGCTCCCTTGATGCTCCTTACATGCTTCCTAGATGCTCCCTCATGGTAATGTTAAATTCTTAAAGTAAAAGTGGCATTCTCCTTTATTTTTCATTTTCATCCTTTTACTTATATTTTTAACATTACCATGAAATGACTCAGGATGTTTGAGAGTTGTTCCAACCTCATCCGACTTCATAAGGAGAAAATAGAATTTCATATCCTATTCAAAATTCAGTAGACTTAACACTTTTCAAGAATTCAGGATCAATGGGATTGTGACATTTCATTAGATTATTTCATGTATAAGGGCATGTGATTAGCATTTAATCAAGAGCACCAAGCCCTATAGGTACTCTAGTGTTGGTGTTGTTAATTGTTGAACTCCTTTGTCATGCCCTTAGCAAAAAATTACCTTTCAATCAAGTCAAAATCATTGATCAAGCATGTTAAGCTTTTTCTACCATATTTTAAGGCTTGGATTAGGTAGCTTGATCAAAATTTGGCAATGTTGACTTATATCCCTAGACAATCGAGGTAGAGGCAAAGGCTAGACAAGAGGAGAAGACTCTAGATTCTAGATGGTTGATGCTCGAACAATTAATCATTAATGTACAATGGATGCAATATCTATCTTGAATGATGTATAAATATGCATGCTTCCATATCTTCTACAACTAATTTGGTATTTTGGATGCTTTTTTAATATAAATGCAAAAGAAATAAAAAAAATTATATATATAGTAGACACTTCCGAGACGCTTCGCTTCCTAGAATTTTGGGAAATGGCGCTTTCGCGTCCCCTCTTCGTGCAACGTTCGTGTGGATATCTTCATTTTTATCTTGGAGCTTCTATATTGGCATATGATGATGATTGGATATACTTGTTCTCACATGTAAGTGCTCTTTTAATGTTATTTTGTCATTCTTTTCTATGTCACATCAATGATGTTGGGATTTTTGCTATACTAGGCCAAAATTTTGTTGTTTTTCTTTGGTAAAAGGGTATAAATTTGTCTTTTATTATCGTTGCATCATGTTATGGGCCATGTTTGAATAAGTGAATGTTCCTAGATATATTTCATTGAAATTTATCTTGATAAGTCATCACATATTGCACATTGAAGTACAAAGACCTTGAAGCAATTTTCCTCATGCCCTAATTGTCATGTGAAATTATTTTAGAGGCCTCCTTGACTGAATGAAACCATCCTAATCATTGGAATCTTCTTGACTCCATTTCTCCCAAAGGAATAAGCACTGGTCTTCTGTAGGTGATCACCTTAAAGCATATTTTTCTCACCTTCTCCCTTTCTTTCTAGGCTTTCTAGGCCTAGCCTACATAGGTCACCTAGGGCATCACTTATCTCACAATCTAGCCATCCAAATAATTCGATTTTTGGTCCACAATTGCGCTAGAGTTTCGTCTAGTGACCCTCCAAATTTGAAGCAAATCTAACGATGGGATCTGAAGATATTGCAATCCCTTAGCTGGTGACCTCATTGGGATTATTGCATTAAATTCAAAGAAAAATTCTCCTTTAATCCCTTTCTCCCCCTCAATCAGGTCAAGCACACCCTTTGTCATGTCCCTTCTCAAACACATTTGTAACAGGGTGCTGCTACACAATTTTGCACAATTTTGACTAAGGAAGAGAACCCATCATTTTTGACTTAGGGACTTAGGAGGCAATTCGACTTAATTTGGTTGCTAGTGGAATGTGGGGGCCACCCACATGGGAATTCGAATTGGCTCATTCGAATAGCTTGGAGGGAAAGTTGAATAGGTGGATGGAGGGGCCCACATTAGGCAAGGGAGGCCCAAGGAGTTATAAGGAGGGAGCAACTCTCATTTTGGGATTTTTTCATACATCTTGCAAACAAAATCACTTGATTTTCACTCTGTTGTTTAGCTGAGTCAACCAGTTGTTTGGCCACGAATCTCTCAAGCGGGAGATTCAACCTCTACTTCGGGGGACCATCTGTGCCTGCCCTAGAGAGGCAGTTCTACAAGGATTTCAAGAGTTCCAAGGCAGTGGACATAGCACCACCAACCAGCGCAGAGCAAGGAGTGTGTATTTCTATGCAGCCAAGAGACACACAGAGGGAAATTGAGGCAAGCAGAGATTTGATTACTTGTCCAGGAGTTGGGGAGCTGAGGTAGCAGAATCAGACCAGCGCTCTTGCTGGGTTTTACAGCCAGTTGAGCCAGCATTCAGCGTAGAGGCTACACAGCATATTTTCATGGTACTTGGGAGCAACTGAGTTGGCCAAGAGATCATCCAGGGAGTCAGGGATTGGATAGCATGGGTGAAATCAGCATTTCGGAGAAGTTTTCAGGTGGATTTACAGGCAATTTCCAGCGAGTCGAAATTGGCAGCTAAAGCCGAGGTGAGGCTCCAAAGGGGTCGGAAATCAAAATTCTAAACCAGCCAAAATCCTTTCTGGGTTTTTCTGGGTTTTTGACAAGGATCCCAACTATAAATTTTCATAATTTTCTGAGCACCGGAGGTGGGGTTTTAAGCCGTATCTTTGCAACATACAATGTAGAATTGCTGGGGATTGAAGAGTGCCTTTGGGGGTCGATTTTGGGAAGTCCAAATCGGGCCAAACCATTTCTGGGTTTTTCTGCGTTTTGGCCAAGGAGTCTGAGGTTAAAAGCATATAAATTTCTGGGCAGTTTCAGTGCACCTTCCAGTTATTCGAACTTCAGCAAAGCAATGGTTACTAAGCAGTGCAGTGCAGATTGGTGCAGCAGCTGGGCAGCCTTTAGCTCAGCCATTTTCCTACCCGGGTTTGGTCCTGCTTGTCCTTTCAAACAAGCCCAAGTGCACCATTCCATCATCTATTGTATTTGACTTGCAAAAATATAAGAAAATGGCTCAAAAGTTCTCCATTTGCAGCTTCTATATTTGGTGTTTGTTGAATATTCGTTTTTGTGATTTGTTGCATGTATTATTTGCTTGTTATCACTTGTATTCCTATTAAAGATCATTTCACCCTTGGTTGATCAATTCCATCCCCTTAACCTAACTGTGGGTCCACTTGGCCCCGTGTGGTCCCATAACATTTTAAAGATCAATCCACAAAGATCACTTGGAATCTGAGTTTCCACAAGAATTTTAGGGGCTAGGAATCTCCTTGACAAGTCATATACTCAAACCCTAGCCCTTAGAATTCCCCTAATCCCTTCTTAGAGAGCCTTTCATCTTGCTTTCCAAGCAAGTAAGCCATACATTTGAGCCTCTCTTGTGAATAGGCTTCTAGGATCATCTTTCACCCTATCATCGATCCATTTATCTTCATGATCCTCATTATATCGGGTCTCCTCCCATCGATGAAAGTCCATAAAGAGTAAGGAGCCTTAGCTGAGGTGGCAATGGTTTATCGCTCCATTGTTGCCCTTGGCCTAGTAGTTTCCCTATAGAACCGCCCTCCTAGGACCCCTACTAGTTTCAGTGGTAACATTTTGGTGTTGTTGCCAAGGACACAAGACGTGTGTTTTGTTCCCCATACAACATATTGACATATCATCATTGGCGACTCCATTGGAAAAACAAAGCCCTATTTCTTCATTGAACTTTAAGGTCTCGATGCTTGTAGAGGGTGAAGCAAGCATTTTTTAGGTGTCTCTACATTCACCCTGGCGACTTCGTTGTTACTCTTACTGTATAAAAATCATAAGAAATGGACTATCTGAAGGAGTATGGTTTCCCCCCTTCTCCCTATAATGACCTTACTACTGAAGAAGTACTAGAGCGCCCAGAAATCAAAGCATGGATCAAGGGTTGGATGCCTAAGTTCAAAGGGAGTCCTAACCAAGATCCCAATAAACATCTTGACCACTTCTTTTAGGTCTTAGCCCCAGTAAGGATTAACAATGAAGATACAATTATGAGATTATTGGCCTTGTCACTTGAAGGTCAAGCTAAAGATTGGTATGACACCCTCCCTCATGAGATTGCCACTGATTATGACAGTTTTGAAGGTATTTTTCCAGAAAGATGGGGTGGCACCCCTCATGAAGAGTGGGAGGCTCTTAGAGACGCCACTGTGTAAAGCTACGCAATGAAATGAGTAATCTTGGTAAACGTGAGAAGGAGAAACCCTCCTCGTGGTAAGTGTGATAAAGCCCCAAAGGAAGGTCCCACTAAAAAGGTTGGAGATAACTTTAGTGATCTAAGTGATAAGCAGGAAGATGAGTCTTTGTTGGGTCCACATGATGAACCAAATGATTTTATGAAGACAAGTGTTAGGGAAGGTAAGGCCATGGAAAGTGAAGCTAACGATGATCTTACCTTTCTCAAGGATATCACTCCTGGTGACTCTCCTTTTGAAAACCTTGAGGAAGGTGATCCCATGAACTCCTTGGAAGATGACATTGGAGATTATTTCCACACTAAAAGGGAGAATTGGGAAATCGTTGGTCCTCAATTCGATTGTGCTCCCATTTATGATATTGACAAAGAGGATGAGGTTGAGATGGGTTTTCCCTTTCTCTCAAGCATTATTTATGATGATAACCCATCGATACCCTTGTGAAGGAGAATCATTAATTTCATTTGAATGAAAAAGGGCAGTGGGAAGTAATTGACTCTCCTCTTAGGGAAAACCAAATCTTTGATACTTATAATGAAGAAATCGACAAGGCTCCTACCTATGATTCTATATTCAAATCACTTGAGCCTTTAGATTATGATTTTAAAGAAGAAAAACTTGTTGAATATAATACTTCACCCTCCCCTTTGCCTTTTCCTCTTGTTCGTCATTTCAAGTCTTCTACAAGTGATTCCCTTGCCCCTTTTCAGATGATCTCAAGAGACCATGAGCATGAGCCCTTTCCCCCTTCTGAGTACGGTGTCAAGGACGAACCCCTCATTGAATATACTTAATCTCCCTTGACACATCCTCACGATTATGATCACTCTATAGCCTCCCCTCTCCAATGTGACCATCACCATGAGTAACTTATTTGTTGCACTCATTCTTTCCCTCACCCTTCGTTCCCCTCTCATCACAACCATGTGGCATCTACAAAGCATAATATTATAAACAATGATTGTGATAAGGAGTTCTTGAGACTAATCATTCATTCCAACATTGTGTACTTAGAAGGAAAGCCTGACACTTCTAGATTGACTTATTTTCTTTCTCCTAAGACTTCCCTTTACCTCGCATGGAGATCATGTTTTCCCGCTTCATCCTCTATGTGACCATGTCCACATTCAATTTGGGATTTGCTACATGAGTAATCATATTGGCAGGCATATGTATATTGATGAGATGATATATTGGTTGCATTGGCTTTATGATTACACTTAGTATAGCCTTACTATATGCATGTTAGGATAGGAGATATTGCATGTTGATTTTCTCATTAGAACTAACCTCATATAACATTTCTCATGATAAATTAAATTTGCATATCTTTTCTTTCCTGTTGATTTTTACGGCCTAATACTAAGCATGGCTGATCATAAGACACCACAAAAACATGTTGCCCCATGTGCTTAGTCTTTGTATGTGCAGGTAACAAGTCTATGGTAACCAAGAGATTGTTGGTGTTCTCATGACCCTCGTTCGAGCAGCTTCGCTCACTTTTCCGAGAGCTCATGTCCTAGTTGGAGCCAGATGTTACCCACCACCTATGGGTAGTGTGTATGGGAGAAAAAAATTATCCTAAATGGTCCTCAGCCGGCAGCCACTTGTAGCCAGTAGCCACCAAATAGCTCGATGTGCCATTTTCTCCGCCACCTGACCCAATCATGTGGTCCCTAAACCACTTGTCATGAATGTATGTTTGAAGGTGGGCCTTCCGACCCCAAAGTTATGGCTTTTCATTGGTATAGTTGAGTAATTTTCCTTACTTGTCATGGGCACTTTTGGACATAGATTGGTTGGGGAATTCGGCAGAAAGAATGGGTTAGGCTTATATTCTTGTCTCCATTGCCCAATTTCATGGTTACCCTTATATCCTAGTCCTGTGGGGTCTCCTTTATTGACCATTTGGCTTTTGGGTTGGCACTACACGGGAAATCCTGATTTTGGTTGCGTTGTCCCGCTTCCTGATACCACCTACACCACTTCCCTTCCACTCATTTTACCCCCATTCATCTATTTTCCCATCCGAGTCCACATGTGTCCATTGGATCCACATAGGGTTAGCCTCCCCCTCCCCTCGTCCACAGCTTGGCTCGGGCCTGGAACAATGTCCCAGAGGTTGATGCAACTAAAAATAAAAGTCAAAGCTTAATTTGGCCACTCTCAATAGGAAATGTACCACAAAATGCAAAAGATGGTCGGGACATACAAATTTAGCATGTGGGCAAAAGCCAAACATGAGCTCTACCCCTTACCCATGGCCATCACCATGGGTTCCTATGGGCCCTAGATGGGCCCCCTTTATCATTAAGGAACCCATGATTGTCCCAACCCCTAGTGGGCAATGAACCGCCCCACCTTAAGGGGGTATTGACTACTACATCTCACACATCATGCTTTCCATCCCCTAGAGCCCCGAGCAGTTATGAAGAAAAATCAATAAAAGGCAAAAGGCATATGAAGAAGGGTGGAAAAACAAAGGTCGGGGTAACTCATATACCATGATCTACTCCCTCCTACACTTATATACCCAGGTATGGGCTTCCCCTGTTATAGCTACCCTTGCACCTTGACATGTGGCCTGGATGTTTCCCCTAATCCCCACTCCATTCCATTATTATATCATTTGCCACCTGCCACTTGAAGGATGCACCATGGACATGCCACCCCCTTTCGAGGTTGAAACAGCCTAATAGGGTCCTTGGCTAACCCCCTATTGAGCTTGGAGACACTTATACATACCAAAACCCACTATGGAAGGGCATGTCACCATGAAGTGCCGCACTGATTCCATTACTTGTAAGCTCTTTTACTTGATTATTCTAATGATTTGTTGTATTATAAGGCAAGGGGACGCAATGGATCTTATGCAGGATTGCTGGTGGATTTCCATTTGGGGCTTGGAATCCCTATACGAGGTCCTAGCCCTCTAGAGAGCCACATTGGTACTTGTAGGGTGAGCATTGAAAGCCATGGGCTTCCACGACAATCGATATTACTTCATGGATCCCCAGCAGCATTCGTTGATTGCTCCTATTCCACCTTTTGGACGAGGATGATGCACCTGTTTCACCATGCTTAGCCGGCTCCACAGATGCACCATACACTTGGCAAATGTCCAGGGTCTAGAGGATTGTTCCCCGCTACAGAGGCAGGGCTTATGTCATCATTTCAGCCCTTACATATGGTCCACAGGCACTTCCGATCCATTTGAAGACCCATGAAGATAACCTTGGGCCCCCACACCCACTTGGGAGCACCACAGGTTTTTACTTGGAAAACAAGGGGCCGACCTCTTGTCGACTCTGTTGGAAGTCAATTTCCACATCATGGCACTTTGGACTTCATTAGGCTTCCTTAAAGGCCCAGTGACTCACTCAGTTGATCATTTGACCCTCTTGAGAGGCTTATTCATGTATTATTAAGCTATTGGTGGGCTTGTCACCGAAATTTAATGTTATTATGCACATTGTTTTATTCTAGGGGCTAAATTAGACCTAATTAGCTAAATCGAATTCAATAGGAAATGTATACATAGAAGTGTGATGGAATCATTTGATCATCATCACTTGGATTGATCATTCTCTCTTAAGAGATTTTCGCTATTCTTTTTGGGGGACGAAATTGGATGGATGGATGAATTTTGATGTTTGGATATCTTCATTTTTGTCTTGGAGCTTCTATATTGGCACATGATGATGATTGGATATACTTGTTCTCACCTGTAAGTGTTATTATAATGCTATTTTGTCATTCTTTTCTATGTCACATAAATGATGTTGGGATTTTTGATACTAGGCCGAAATTTTGCTGCTTTTCTTTGGTAAAAAGGTATAAATTTGTCTTTTATTAGCGTTGCATCATGTTATGGGCCATGTTTGAATAAGTGAATGTTCCTAGAGATATTTCATTGAAATTTATCTTGATCAGTCATCACATATTGCACATTGAAGTATAAAGACCTTGAAGCAATTTTCCTCATGCCTTAATTGTCAAGGGAAATTATTCTAGAGGCCTCCTTGATTGAATGAAACCATCCTAATCATTGGAATCTTCTTGACTCCATTTCTCCCAAAGGAATAGGCATTGGTCTTCCATAGGTGATCAGCTTAAAGCATATTTTTCTCACCTTCTCCCTTTCTTTCTAGGCCTAGCCTACCTAGGTCGCCAACGGCATCACTTATCTCACAAACTAGCCATCCAAATACTTCAATTTTTGGTCCACAACTGGGTTGGAGTTTTCTCTAGAGGCCCTCCTAATTTGAAGCAAATCCAACAGTGGGATCTTGAGATATTACAAGCCCTAGCTCGAGAAACGTTTCTTGCCCTAGGTTTCCCTTGGTTGGTGACCTCATTGGGATTATTGCATTAAATTCAAAGAAAAATTCTCCTTTAATTCCTTTCTCCCCCTCAATTAGGTAAAGCACACCCTTGGTTGATCAATTCCACCCCTTGACCTAACTTTGGGTCCACTTGGCCCCGTGTGGTCCCATATCTTGCCCTAGGTTTCCCTTGGTTGGTGACCTCATTGGGATTATTGCATTAAATTCCAAAAAAAATTCTCCTTTAATTCCTTTCTCCCCCTTAATTAGGTAAAGCACACCTTTGGTTGATCAATTCCACCCCTTGACCTAACTCTAGGTCCACTTGGCCCCGTGTGGTCCCATAACATTTTAAAGATCAATCCATGAAGACCACTTGGAATCCAAGTTTCCACAAGGATTTTAGGGGCTAGGAATCTCCTTGACAAGTCATATACTCAAACCCTAGCCCTTAGAATTCCCCTAAGCCCTTCTTAGAGAGCCTTTTATCTTGCTTTCCAAGCAAGAAAGCCATATATTTGAGCCTCTCTTGTTAATAGGCTTCTAGGATCACCTTTCACCCTATCATTGATCCGTTCATCTTCGCAATCCTCATTATACCGGGTCTCCTCCCATCGTTAAAATTTCGTAAAGAGCGGGGAGCCTTAGCTGAGGTGACAGTGGGTTATCGCTACATTGTTTCCCTTGACCTAGTAGTTGCCCTATAGGACCCCCATCTTAGGACCCCTGCTAATTTGAGAGATAACATGTACTAAACATCTGATTCGGTTGGTTTTGGTACTTGACCGACAATTTTTTGTAAAAAAAAGGCCGGTTAGGAACCCACATGGTTGGATATGTTGATGGGACTCCTAGGTGGTTTTTGGAGGTGGTTTTTAGCAAATCATGGTAGGTTCCCTTCTAAATCTGGCCCCCTAAGCTTATAAAAGGATGCCTAAGCTCTTATTTTCCTCACACATTTGATTTCTAGTGTTTATGTGCATATGAGAGCTTGGATAAATCTGCAACAACATTGAGTTTTGGAGCAACAATAACAAGTTTGGAGGTTCTTTGTCATCTTGGAGCTAGTTTGGAGTTGTCTAGTGGAGTTGGGGGAGTTGATCCCAGTGCAAATCTGGTAGTTGAACCAAGAGTTGAAGGAAGTGAACCAACAAGACCAAGCATGGCACATGGTGACTCGTGAGGGAAGCAATAGTCATGCAGCTCGACGAACTCGTCCTTCTAGTTCTACTACACCTAGTGTTGTTCCTCATGCTACTACTAGTACTGCTACTAAGGCTAGATAGGAGTTTGAGGAGTACTCAAACTTTGACCTAGATGATGTTTATGTAGCTCCTGGTGATCATCCCATGTATAATAGTGGTGATGAGTTTGATGAGTGATCATGTCAAACAGTGATTTGTAGTAGGCTAGTGGCCTAGTAGCTTGAGTTGTAGCATTGGTGTCTCCCACGCTGTCACTACGCCCTTGCTATTATTGTAACAAATTTGATCTTCAAAGGTCCCATCGACTTCCTCTTATAATTTCTCGTTGACGAATCAATGGCCATGATCCAACTCCAATTGATGGCTAAGATCATATCGACTTCTAAAAATTACTTTTCTTTTAGTCTCTAGAGTAAAATCGATTTGTCTCAATTAATCTGATTAATTAACCCATTTCCATAGGTTAAACTTAGGAAAATAATTAAAATTGGCTAATTGATTTAATTAAGACAATTTCACTTGGAAACTTTTTCTAGGTATTGGAGATAATTAATCCACTTGTGTTCCTTAGTCTCATTAAGACCATCAGAGACTAGAACACCTATCTGAGCTACAAAAACTCACAAAATGGAGCATCCACTAGATGGATTTGAAGACCACCTTCCTCAACGACATCATTGAGGAAGAAGTCTACATCGAGTAACCACGAGGGTTTGAGGCCCGTGATAGAGAGATGCATGTACACGGGCTTAAGAAAGCCCCTTAAGGACTCAAAAATGCACCCAAAGATACGCAGCTCTCTGCAGGTCATACGTTTCACTAAGAGTGAGGTAGATCCCAATCTATACTTCTTGTTGGTTGGATCTGAGCCCCTCATTTGTTGTAATTTGACAAGTGCAAAGAGAATAATCACATGTTGCAAGTCAAATCTAGATTTAGAAATTGAGATGAAGGATATCAAGCCAATGCATTACTTTCTGAGACTTGATGTTTTGCTGCAACTGGGCAAGATCTTCCTTGAATAGGGGAAGTACACTCTAGATATCCTAGAGAGATTTAGAATGGAGGATAGCAGATTGATGGCCACTCCAATGGTGACCAACCTGAAGAAGATTGATTCTTCAATTTCAGAGTTTGCAGACTCCAAACAGTAAGTTGATTGGCTCGTTGATGTATCTGGTCAAAACTCGACCAGAAATCAGCTTTGTTGTTAACACCTTGAGTCAGTTCAAGGTGGAACCAAGGGAGGTTCATTGGGTTGCAACAAAGCACATGCTCAAATATTTGTCGGGCATAGTAGGATATGGATTATAGTACCTTGGTGGAGATGGTGTGAGGTTGCAGGAGTACTCGAATTCCAACAAGGCAAGCAGTGATACAGATTGGAAGAGAACCTCTGGGTGTTGCTTTACTTTGGGGTCAAAAGTGATTTCCTAGTTAAGTAGGAAGCAGACCTCAGTAGCACTAAGTTCAGTAGAGGCAGCGTACATGTCGGCTAGTCTAGCTAGTTATGGAGCCATTTCGCATTGCAAGCTACTCATAGTATTGTTTTGTCAGAAGCTTGAGCCTACAGTGATCCACTGCTATAACTAGAGTTGTACCAAACTCTCATAGAATCCAATGTTTCACGACAGGTCAAAGCACATTGAAATTAAACACCACTTCGTTAGAGACTGAGTGTTGAATGGAGCAGTCAAGCTCGAATGTATTTGTACAAAGGCGCAGTTGGTAAACATTTTCACCAAGCCCTTGGTGAAGGGAAAGTTTGTCTGATTTCAAAACAAGCTTGGAGTGTAGCTTAGACAGGTTTTTCCATGAGGGTGTCTACTTCTGGAAATTTGTTAAAATTGGCAACTAGGGCCAAACTCCACCTGGGTCATCTTATTTATGACTGCTGATATTTTTCTTGGATTCCTCTCTCTGAGAGGTGTAGGATTGATCTAAACATCATCTCATTCCAACATGTACAAATGAAGTTATGAATTTATTTTGATTATGGTCAAATTATCAAGGTCGGCCTCTTCTATATGTCGGCTCACCTAATCCAATAGTCACGTCCCTTGACCCCCACCGATTGGTATATATAGAGGTGCTTTCTCCCTCATTTGACACATCCAAGTGCTCACCCTCTCCTCTGAAATAGGACAGCATCTGAGGCAGGACGCAAGTGGCAAGGGTCGAGTTTAAGATGAGACCCATCTCTGTTTAGGGTTCGGTTTTCTTGGGAGAAAAGAGTCGTAGGTCTGTGGCATCATACATGGAGGATAGGAGGTCTGTCTGGGCAGCGTACATCTTGTTTTTGGATACAGATTTCCTGTTGAATAGAGCTGCAGTCAGAGGAATGCTTGTTGGATGATTTTCTGCGCTATTTGGTGAGGTGTATCTCTATTACAGGCCGCAAGCCTAAAGGAAAATCTGGGTACGATTTAAGGTGATCATTGTCTCTGTTTTGGGTCCTTTTTTAGTAGAAACGGAAGCCAAACGTTCTGAGGAGAATCTGGACACTTGTGCATTGCGTGCAGTCTTGGCCGCAGGCCTATAGAGGAGTTCTGTTGGGACTCTTGTTCATAACAAGCTGAAATAGGGTTCCATATACAGCAGCGAAGGAAGGAGGGTCTTGTGGAAGGAAAGTCGCAGTCCTCTAGGTGACTGTTGGAGCAGTTTTAGGGCTGACATATTTCTGTGTTTGTGCCCTAAATAGTATTCAGAATTGCAATATAGAAATCTTCAGCCCTTGGTGCTAGAATTGCAACTTCACCGAGTCATCTTCATGGTTAAGAACTTTGATGTCAGATCTCCTATTTTGGCAAGTCAGTATTGACTTTAAATCATTGTACTCTATCTCTCTCTCTCTGCTGAACTATTGAAGAATATATAAGAAAAATTGATCAAGGGTTTCCCCACATTGGGGTTTGTCCCTAGCTGATGCCACATCTTGTGTCTTCTTGTCTTGACTTGTCTTCTATTGTTTATGTTTATGTTTATGTTCTATCTACATTTCACTATCATGTTGATGTGATTGCTAATCTAGATATGGATATTGGACTAATAGAGAAATTGAAGTAAAATTGCTCTAAACATAGAACATACCATTGTTTCCTAAAATTAACATGGTATCAGAGCTCAGGTGAGGACAAGCCCAAGCAAGAGAGAATGCAATCACTAAGAATTTTCTAATCTTTGTGATCTACTAGAAGTGGTTGACAAAGAATGTTTTAGTAATTCGATCTCCTCTTCAAAGGTCTAGCATGATATTTTCAAAACCGGTTTTGTGGTGAAAAGCGCTAAGGCTCAATTGTGTCATGTCCCTTCTCAAACACATTTGTAACAGGATGTTGCTATACAATTTTGCACAATTTTGGCTAAGGAAGAGAACCCATAATTTCCGACTTAGGGACTTAGGAGGCAATTCGACTTTATTTGGTTGCTAGCGAAATGTGGGAGCCACCCACATGGGGGTTCGAATTGGCCCATTCGAATAGCTTGGAGGGAAAGGCAAATAGGTGGATGGAGGGACCCACATGAGGCTAGGTAGGCCCCAGGAGTTATAAGCAAGGAGCAGCGCTCATTTTGGATTCATTCTTACACCTTGCAATCAAAATTACTTGACTGTTCACTCTGTTGTTTAGCCACAAGTCTCTCAAGCGGGAGATTCAACCTCTACTTCGGGGGACCATCAGTGCCCGCCCTAGATAGGCAGTTCCATAAGTATTTCAGGAGTTTTGGGAGTGAGTTACAGCACTACGATTCAGCCACAACAGGGAGTGCGTATTTCTAGCTAGTTGGAGAATACGCAAGGGGAGTTTGGAGTTATCAGTGACCAAGCATTTGCCGAGAGAGTTAGAGCATTGGAAGCGCAGCAAAGGGCCGGCCTTTCTTGCGAGTTTGGAGCGAGCAGAGCCAGCTTCCCAACAGTCCGATTTACAGTTACCTGGGCCTGCGCAGAGAGCCATCACTAGGCTCACGTGGGCGTTGGAGGAAGGAATTGCAGAGCTGGAGCTGGCTGGGAGAAGTAGGAGATCACTTGGAGGGCCATTTCAGGAGGAGAGAAAAGATTAACAGGATCAGTCACAGCAACAAAATTCGAAATTGGAGGGCCATTCTGTGAAGGGTCAATTTTTGAAGGTTGGAACCAAAGGAATCCCTTTCTGGGTTTTTTTTGGGTTTTGGGCAAGGATCACACTCCTAAATTTATAGAATTTTCTAGGCAGATCTAAGGGGTCAAACAGAGATCCCAACTCAGCCAGCAGCTAGAGGAGCTAAGGGGAATTTAGGCCAAAATTCCAAGGTCAACATTTGGCCAATTCCTTCGTGGGTTTTTCTGGGTTTAGGCCAAAAGGAAGGCGCTGAAATCTCATAATTTTATGAGCAGGGGAAGCAGTGATTCCAGCCCTTCGAAGTCAGCAAACAAAGCAGTTTTCTGGGGCAGGGCAGTTTAATTTGGTGCAGCAATTGTAGCAGCGTTCAGTTCAGCGTTTTCTCACCTGGGTTTTGTCACGTTTGTCCATTGAGACAAGCCCAGGTGCACCATTCTATTTTACTATTGTATTTTCTCCTAAAGAAGTAATAAAATATCTCAGCAGTTCTCTATTTCCAGGGTTTCCATGGGCGCTTAACGTATATTTCGTTTTTCTGATTGCTGGATTGTTTGCATGTTTTGTATATCACTTACATTCTTGTTTAGGAACATTACAAGTTGGATTCAATCCTTAAAGCAGCAAGGGGTTGAATGTTAAAGGCTTCTAGTCTCCCTCTCGTGGCTTCTTCCTAAGTTCAATTGAAAGAAGGGCCACCTAGGGTAAAGGGTTTGGTGTAAAAGGTGCAAGTGGATTGTTGTTGCCACAGTTTGCATGCAGACTTCTCCTATCAACCAAGGTAGTAGCATTTTCATGTATAGGTTGAGAGCAAGAGGATAGCAAGATCATTACCTACACCTCAAGCAGTAGCACTGTTACTCAAGCTAGGAGCATAAGTAATAACGTATCCAGCACCACTAGCATCATCGTTAGAAGCAGAATGTTCCTTTTTCTATTTTCCCTGTAAAGGGCCATTGAATGTATGGTCAGAATGGATAAAGGGAGCAAATGAGAGTTCATCAGCGAGGACGATGTGATCAATGAAATTTCCATAGTCAAGGAAGATCTTCCAGATGCTGATGTGGAAGGCGGAGATGTGCAAAGGAGATTTAGACCTGTAGTTTCTTCAAGCCTCAGAAAAGACAGAAAACAAGGTCAGCAAGAGCTGTACTTAGTTTAGCAAAGCCAGGAGGCATTCTGCGCACAGTCGTGAAGACCTTTCTAACATCAAAAAAGAGTCTTTTAGATCTACTCTTGATTGGACGTTCGCTATATGGCTATGCTCATGATCCTGGTATGTAATGACATATGATCATATTTTTTTTTTGGCATATGAACCTGCTTCTTTGCATTGTGACATTGTCACAATTAGCATCAAGTCAATGAGTTATACCATCGACTTTTGTCATATGTATGTCATCAATTCACAGTGATATGGCTTTCCGATATTAGAAATGATGGGTATCAAGATTCATCGTATATACTCAAACTTCTTCACTCTACGTTACATATGACTGTCTCTGCTAAAGCAGCTCCAGTATGGTATTATTACATTCCAGCTATGTATGATGGTCTCAGTACAATACGTATATATATAAGGGTATGTCAGATACAACAGTACAGTGGATATATACCTTTTATTAATGACACCTCTTCACTGTTTATGCACTGAGCTGACTCTATACTCAGAGCAGTGACAATCTCTTTAATCGTATATTCAGGCTGCTGAGCTCAAGTTGTATGGCATCAGGAATCCCATACAAAAATGTCAGTGATGTAGCTACATATCAGAACTGCTGCCATTATTGATCATTGCATTGCATGGGCAGTGTTAATTCTGTTCATAATCGAAAACATGATGTATTCCTTCTACAGTGTCAGCACTTATATGGAATTCTACAGTACCGATCTTCATTCAATTTTGGGGAGAATCAGTGATTTACCTTGATGCCCTAAAAGAAGTGTTCTGAAAATGCATAAATCTGAAGATTGTTTCATATGACATAAAACATCACGCTTACTCTCCTCATGCTGATAATCTTAAGAAGTCAGCTTGGATCCTCCATTAGCTTGCAAAATAAGTCAAGTTGTATTGAACTGTGTTGACACCTAATCCGAAACGGATGGGTGAACTGGACAGTCATCAAGAAGATGAACAGATCCGTCATGTTTATGTATATAAGTATGTGTTAGCTAATGAATAATACATCAGTTTTTCTCCCACTCATTCTGGAGTTACCCTGGCCTGACATGGTATCAGAGCACAGGTCCCAGAAATAGTTGTAACTCCTGCTGTCCTGAGAGCTGCTCAGTCCTGAGCGCTACTCTGACATTGACTGCACTATAAGCGTTTTTCATTCAACGCACACTGCCTGAGGGAGGTCGGAGCATTTCAATTCGAATAATAGCGCTGTCTGCTGCCCCTTCTGTTACGCCGCACCTGTTACGTTGAGCTTTCTCACCTGGACAAGGTATGTAACGTTTGAAACCTGCGATGAGAACCTGCGTGTGGTCAATGGTATGAAACCTGCGTATGGTATTTTGGGAGTTTGATTATGTAACGTTTGAAACCTGAGATGAGAACCTGCGTGTGGTCAATGGTATGAAACCTGCGTATGGAGGGTCTCGCCTTGCTAAATATTTCCGATTTTCGAAGAGTTCATTGTAGCGTTTCGAAGTTGAAATGTATGCATAGCTGATGTTACTGGGACTGATATCGTTGATATTGTCTTTATCTTCAAGAGGGATATCTGATCTCTGTGTGAAATCATCACTATACAGTAGCCTATTTCCGATTTTCGAAGAGTTCATTGTAGCGTTTCGAAGTTGAAATGTATGCATAGCTGATGTTACTGGGACTGATATCGTTGATATTGTCTCTATCTTCAAGAGGGATATCTGATATCTGTGTGAAATCATCACTATACAGTAGCCTATTTCCGATTTTCGAAGAGTTCATTGTAGCGTTTCGAAGTTGAAATGTATGAAGAGCTGATGTTACTGGGACTGATATCGTTGATATTGTCTCTATCTTCAAGAGGGATATCTGATATCTGTGTGAAATCATCACTATACAGTAGCCTATTTTATCCTTGTTCCAAGAAAGATTATGAAAGTGATGAAAAACATTTAAACCACTCATCAGTTAGCCGTGTATACACTCCACAATATTTACATTGAAGCGCTCAAACATTTTTGCAGTGATACATGTAGCAGAATTTTGAATATGGTGATATATATGGTGATATAAGGCAGAGATATATATTATATATGGTGATTTTTGCAGAGATATATATATGGTGATATATGTAGCAGAATTTTAAATGATTTTTTTCTCCATATCAAAATCATTTTTTAAAGCAGCGGAAGTCTTTTAAGAGCAAAATTTTTTTTCGCCATAAGAAGCATTAATATATCAGCAAGAGTTTTTTTTTTTTATATCAGCAGAAGTAACCTTTTACAGAATGCATTCAATCATCTCTATGATAGGAATAGTTCTCACTGGCAAGGAGAACTATCCTGACTGGTCCTGGATGGTACAACACACCCTCATTTTCAATGAGCTGGGGAAAGGAGTGTGTGTCG
>APFE030666550.1:0-11131 GCA_000404065.3 Pinus taeda | reverse complement strand
AAATAACACGATCATTGAAAATAATCTCCTTACTATCTCCGTAAAAAAATAAATTAAAAAAAATAAATAATATGCTTAGAAAAAATATTTATTTTTAAAAGAGATTTAAAAAAGGTTATGAGATAAAAAAGGGAGGTTAAATTAAATGAAAAACATCCGCAACCACGAATAAGTGGAATAGAAAAATAAAACCCAAAAAATCACAAAGAGGGGAAAAAGGCTAAACTTGCAAAATTCACAATATATATTAATACCTCTCTAATCCTCATTTAGAGGAGGAACACTACAAAATGGAGGTCAAAGTAACTCCAACAATGGTATGTGGTATGGGTGGTGGTGCTGCCACATGTTTCTCGGGTCCACTACGAACTTTCTCTTAACGTCCGTACATAAGTTTAGTCGTACCAAAATAAAAAAATGCTCGCTGACAATAGGGATTAAAATTGTGAAAAATGGTTCCTTTCTATTATATTATATTATATTAGTGTGGTTTAATGGGTGGGACCCATTTGCCATTCCAACACCATATTATGGGTAATCCATCTCTTTTAAAAATTGCCGTTAACCATTACAGCTCTTCATTATATCCGTTGAGAATAATTACAGAATCTGACCGTTGGAATCGATGTCCGCTTCCCCTGCTCTATGTCTCTGTTCGGCTGGACTTCACAATTAACAACAAAAGCAGAAGAGCTCAATAGAGGACTTTCTGTCTGTTGCAATGCACGCATTCAATCCACAGCAGATTTGCTCTGAAGATATTCAGGCTAAAAGGTGCCGTTAATACAGAGGGCGCCATTCTCAGGTGTTTGTTTTAAGTTTTAACCGATCTACTGTTTTTTTCTTTCAACGGAAGAATCCATTAACGTTTATGTTCTCTAAGATCTTCTTTGGAGATCCATATCTAGGGTTTCCCAGGGAAGGAAATACAAGCTATGAGGCGCCATGGCTGGCAGCAGCCTCTGCACCTATTACAGGTTGGTGGCCTCATAACAACCCCTGAAAGGTCATTGTTCAATAAACCTGAAAACGTTGTGTCATTCTAATGATTTCTCTGGTTTCTGTTATCTATTGTGCTTGACAGATGGTGGGAATTGCAATATATTTGGTAATGGTGTTGGCGTTCTATTTGTTTTTGGGTTTATTCCTTGGCAACAATGTCTTGCAGACCACCGCAATTACTTTATTCTCGTGTGTGGTATGATAACAGTACCCACTGTCACCTTTGTTTTATCAGATTGGAAAGAGCCAAGGATTATCCTATTGCTGTCTTGTATTTTTCTTTGGAAACGAACTAACTAGATTCCTTGGCAGGCATTTTCTGTGATGGTTTTGTTTCTAAGATGTTCCAGCATAGACCCAATAGATAAAAGTTCGTTGAAGAATTCTGGAACAAAATTTTCAAGGAATTCTTCTGGGGAGAAGAAAGTTCAGGCGCTTATAGCTCAGTTAATTGTAAGGTATGTGAAGAAGATTGAGAAGAAGATTCTCCATTCATGTATAAGGAGGAGATATACGGATCCATGGAAAACCCCAGCAGAACTGGAATCCTGTCTGCCTCCTATCCTTGTTAATAATGAGGGGATTTCACCCGGGATTCCGGAGGATGATGTCATATTCTGTTCTCTCTGCGACAAAAAGGTGACAAACAATCTGCCCCGATCCTTATGTTTTGTCTAGTGAAATGGGACACATTATAAGGTCTTCAACAATACTGTTAGGGCTTTACCAGGGTTTTAGTTTGAGATTGTATCCTGAATCCCTGAGTTCAACTCCTGGCTGGAACAGGTGAAAAAATTTAGCAAACACTGTAGAAGTTGTGATAAGTGTGTGGATGGATTTGATCACCATTGCCGGGTAAATTCGATACTCTATTCAGATCTCAATATAGTCATGTTAGTATTGAGAGATACGAAAATGAGAACAGAGGTTAGGGTTTTC
The DNA here is from genome assembly GCA_000404065.3 of Pinus taeda. Taxonomy (NCBI): domain Eukaryota; kingdom Viridiplantae; phylum Streptophyta; class Pinopsida; order Pinales; family Pinaceae; genus Pinus; species Pinus taeda. Next base: position 9,190 of record APFE030666550.1, on the reverse strand, counting down.
TTAATTTCTAATTGTACTAGGTGTAACTGTATTTGGCTTGAATTGTATAGCTCATATAAGTTCTGTAACATTTTGTATTTATATATGATATATCGCTGGCTTTGATGAGAATTTTGTTCTCTGTTTTGTAGTGGCTCAACAACTGTGTTGGAAGGAGGAATTACACTACTTTCATGCTTCTTATGGCTTCAATCCTCATTATGGTGAGTGAAGGAAATTCATGCAATGGCACTTGATCTAGGATAAATTGGATTATACTGTACTGGAACAACTTTTGCTTCATGAATGAGGTTAAATGGATTTTGTTTTTCCTTTCTTTTCCTAGAATGGTACATGCTACTTCAGACTCCGAAGTTTTTCAAAACCTCATGCATGCTTCCTAAATTTCTCAAATAAGCTTTGCTATGACCGTAGACCAATAGCTCAAAAACGATAGAATTTTTGACTAAAATGGACTAGTTGAACACAAACATATCTGGTTTTCCAGAGGTCAAACGCGCAGAGTGCCCATGGTTAGAATGGTTACTGTGGATTCAGTATAGGTTTGGAATATGCTAGACGTCCCTTTCTTGATGGCCAAACTTTCAGCACCTTGATTCACTATCTGGATTGGAGTTTCATCGTGTATGTGGTGTCCATTTTCAGCTTATACTGGAGGGAGGTGCAGGACTACTTGTATTTATTCGCTGCTTTGCAAATAGAAGAGACATCATTCATGAACTTGAGTTTAGGTTTGGAAATGGATTCCCGAGAGGGGCTTTAGCAGTTATTGTGGTAAAATTCTTCTCATTAATGATGTTTTCTCTTTCAGTTTGAATGACAACAGTTTTATTGGTTTAATGAGCAATAGAATAACTATTGAAATTTATACTAATTAAGCCTCTTATCTGGGCACAGGCTTTCCTTACTGTAGTTTCAGTGTATGCTTGTGCAGCCCTTGGGCAACTTTTTTTCTTCCACATAGTCCTAATAAAGAAGGTATGTGTGTGAAGATTACATAATGAGATTCCTAGATTATGGAATGCACAGATAGGGTGTAAAGACTATATATTTAAGTAATTTTCATTTAATTTTAAGCTGAAAAGCAGCTGCTGAATTTGCAAAGGTCATTTTAGAATATAATAACTTGACATATATTTGGCAGGGAATCAGAACATATGACTACATTCTAGCCATGAGAGAAGAATGCAACACGGAAGATTTCTTGGATGAATCCGATCTGAGCGAACCCTCATCTCCAACTAGCTCAGAAGAAAGTTTTGGCAGTGCATCACCAAAGTCTAATTTTCTCACGAGATTCAAATGCCTCTACAAGGTTATCATTATTCTCTAGTTTGTGTTGAATTCACTTGCAGAAATTACGCGGTTTCCTGTTTATTGATACAATTATTGCTTTGGAATTGATGAAACAGGAAGATTCCATAGAGTCAAGACGCTTATCTCTCGGGCATGATTTGGAATCTAATTTGCCTAAATCCCCAAAGCAACTTAAGACAAGTATCAGTGCTTGGAGACTGATAAAGTTGACCACAGAGGAAGCATTGAAAGCTGCAGAGAGGGCTAGAGGAAGATCATCTGTGTTCAAGCAGTTCAAGAGCTCATCAATAGTTGACAGTGGGGCGTTTACAGACAGTACTGACACTAATAATAGTAGGGTCAGCACCAAACAGGGTGATACTATTGTGAATACCAAAAATGAACTTAAAACATCATCAGATGGACCACCATTGTTACTGCCTATGCCTTTGGAAAGAAAATGTGGTCCATCCATCAGTGCTTCATATGTTGCACCTGCTGCTGCAGGTGACATGGAATCCATGCCCCTCCTAATGCGGAATTTGCCAAAATCGAAGACTAGGTTTGCTCCCAGAAGACAAGTGAGGGTTGATTATTCTTATCCACCTCCTTCCTCTCCTGTATTCAGTTTCACTTCCATTGCTTCCCCCAGATTGCCATCCTCCACCCTCTCCTTAGATACATCCAATATGAGTCCTGGGGCTTTAAATTATAGGACAAACTTTGATCCCAAGCTGTCACAGGTTTCAATTGAACTAGAAACCTACATTTCAAAGCAGGTTGTGGATTCTGTCTTCACGAAAAGCAGGGACGAGGGCTCCCCAATTCACTAAAATGCAAGAATAGAAGTTCAACTCGACTGTTGTTCTCGGTCTCTGAGAAGTCGAAGATGATATCTCTGCTGCTACATTTGTTTATTTGTATATTTATTTGGAATTGTTTATATGGGTATTTGAGTGTTGTTTATCGAGGAAAATAAAATGCAGATGTATCCAGATTCTCCTCCTCCGTCGAAGATAAAAAGAAAATTTCGATACTGTATCGAGAGAACATGGCTTTGATTATATTTGTTATATCAAAAATTCAGATATTCGGATATCATTTTGACAATACCACTTATATTTCATAAAAATAAATCTGATGATTACGAACTTCCCCAACATCTGGGCTTCCGTTATCATCATATGTTTTGCTCTGTGGGAGTGAGTGTAGACCATGTTATTTAATAATGTGATGGCTTGCGGAGACCCTTATTGGAATGTGGGTGTTTGATGACATCTCTATTTCGCGATTTTTTATTAAAATATTAAAAACGGAGTAGGATTATTTGGAGGATTGAGTAGAATGATCGTTAAAGTTAAAAGAGATGTTCTTTTAAAAGGTCAACGTACATCGTTTCCAGATTTATCTTTTTCAGATTTTTTATTTTTATTTTGCTGAGCATTTATTTCTTATTTTTATTTTGCTAAGCATTTGGTATGGAGATCAACAACCAAGAATTGAGAAAAGACCATAGTGATTATATCATTTTTTCCTTTTAAAGTGGAAGAATTAGGGAAATGATTCACATATGTGGGCAATTACTTGAAATCAAACTGCTACCTCTTGGAAGATTGGTCCTAGTTAATTAAAAAGGTAGAAAGCAGAATAGGTAACTATTGCTATATGTGGCTCTCTCTGGGAGGTATAATGATTATGGTCAAGTCCGTGATGGAGAGTATTTTGATGTATTGATTTGACACCCTCAAAGATCCCTAAATCTATTTTAAGGAAAATTAGACAAAAAATGCTTAATTTCCTTTAGACTGGAAAAAAGGAAAAGGAAGATATTCATTTGGCTAAATAGGACCTTTTATTGCAACCAAAATGCCTTGGAAGTTGGGGTTTCAAAAATCTGCACTAGTTTGGTTTAACATCACTATGAAGAGTCTTTAGAGATCAATGACTGGTTTTGGCCTCTCGAATCTCATTGTCAAGGAAAATATATTAAAACTAGGTATGTCATTGACTGATTGTGATCATATGTCAAGCAGGTATATAATTTTGGCTCTATCTGCTAGAGGGACCTTATGGAATCCTTCTCTTGGCTCTTCACCTAGCCAAAGGTAAGGGTAAGGGTAAGATGGGTAACGATAGTTAGATTATCCTTGGAACTGATCCTTTCATAGGAGGTGCTATTTTTCATAAACTATCTCTGAAGTCGATTTCCCTCTTAAACACATAGGGTTTGTGTGCATTGTGCCATGTTAAGAGAGTGGTCACAAGTACAACCCCCACTAGATGTTGGCAAACCTCAGATGGTTTGGAATTATAAGAGACCTTGGACACTAAATGGGACCTCTTTTGTAAGGGGCTTGTACTCTAATAAGATCCTACTAAATGGAGAAGAGGACTCCTTAGTCTAGAGTTGGAATACACCTCTTTAGGCTAGGTTACTGCAAGACTGCCTTATGAATCTATTTTCTTTTCCTCACTGGAACACAGAGAAATTTGGTGGCATAGGAAATTAGGGAAGTGATTCTAGCCGCAAAAACTCAGATGCTTTTGCTATCTCACTCTAGGTAATTGCATTCTTACATGGGATAATCTACAAAGAAGGGGATTCATTTGCTCGAATGTGTGTTGTTTATGTAATGTTGAGCCTAAATCTGTGGACCATTTCTTTGTACATTGTACCTTTGTTAAGGATATCTGGAAGGATGCCTTGAATGTTCTAAGTCTACAAGACAATGGATCTTCCTATTCTTTTGAATCTTTCCTTTGTTGGTGGGATTTAAAGATGGGCATATATAAATCCCTACCGATATTTATAGATTGGTGAACCTCGCAAACGAGAAACAAAATCATTTTTGAAGATTTATCCTTCAAACTTGTTTAGATCCTTATCTACATTGTAGGCTTTTTAACGAAAATTTTGAGATTACGAAAAACCAAGTATGTCAAAAATATAAGGTATCCCTATGATATCTCAGTTTTTCTCTGTTGATTTTTTATCAAGCAAGTCTATGTGGTGGGGGCGTTGTTATCAAGCACTTACTGAATTCGGTTGAATATAGGACCAAGAACAAACACTAAGGCATAAATCATAGCTTATTGGGCGCTTATGTTTTTTGCATCTTTCAAAAGGTTTGCTTACTTACAAGTTTGCGGTGACTCAAAATGTATAATTGATTGGTTGTCAGGCTCTTCAAATTTACAGATAATAAATTTGTCTTGTTGGAATTACAAGATTATACAAATGAAGAAAAATGCAATACCTCGCTTTTTAGCATATTCACATGGAATGGAACACTCAAGCAGATTCCTTATTGAAAAGGGAACTCTCCTTGGGAAAAATCTTTATTTTTTTTTAAGAATGGCAGGGTACCACTTTGAGTGATTGTGATCATATGTCAAGCAGGTATATAATTATGGCTCTATTTGCTAGAGGACCTTATGGAATCCTTCTCTTGGCTCTTCACCTAGCCAAAGGTAAGGGTAAGGGTAAGTTGGGTAATGATAGTTAGATTGTCCTTGGAAATGATCCTTTCATAGCAGGTTCTATTTTTTATAAACTATCTCTAAAGTCGGCTCCCCTCTTAAACACATAGGGTTTGTGTGTGTTGTGCCATGTTAAGAGAACTATCTCAGGTACAACCCCCTCTAGATGTTGGAAAACCTCAGATGATTTGGAATTATAAGAGAAGTTGGCTACTAAATGGGACCTCTTTTGTAAGGGGCTTGTTGTTGGAAATAATACTGAGAGGGGGGGGGTGAACCAGTATTATCAAATTCTTTTCAATATACCTTCCAAATTTATACTTTATTTATTCTTCAGATATTGATCATTAATTTGTATGTCAGTGCCATATAATAATGAACAAGAACAAGAAAAATAGATAGGCACACCAAAGAACACCAGATATAAGGTGGAAACGCAATGAGGGTGAAAACCACCTGCTGCAATATGTCTCTATCTTCTTTCAATTAGAAACTTCTTTTAGAAGGATTTTGTACTGATGCAGTCCTTTACCAGTACGCAGGCTGCAACCTACAGAGAGCCACAACTCTCTCTCGTTTTTTAGTCTCTCCTGGAAGGGAGCAACAACCCCCTTAGCTCTTTTACTTCTTTAAGGACCACGTTTCATTAATTTTCAGACTGGATCCAAGAAGATCAAATAATCATCAAGTACATGAAAATCACCCAATCTCCTTATACAATCAACCAATGAATCACCCAACTCTTCAGAATGTTGTAAATAGAAAAGTAATACCAGAAATCTAAACCCAGAACTCTGCATCAATAGATAAAAGACAACCAACAAATGTTTCAAGATAAGTCTGCAACTTCACCAAGAGGGGCCTACGAATATTCGCACTGGTCGGTCTTCTGCTCTGCATATCTCCGCACTACTTGTTCTGCTGTCCTGCGTACTTCTGCTCAGATCCGCAACTGCACTGTTTGCCTGACAACGTACCTCTGCATTGTGTCTTCTTCTAAGTTGCGTACCTTGCACTGTGCCTTCTTCTTCGTTGCGTACCTCGCACTATGCCTTCTTCTATGCTGCGTACCCCTGCACTGCGATTTCTCCTGTGCTGTGTACCCCCGCACTCATGCCGTGTATCACCTGCGAACTTCTGATTAGGGCCAAATTAATAGTCCTCCAATGTGCCAAAGTTAGATAGATCCACAGATCTGTTCATGTGCCCGAGAGATCACAACTTATCAATAGATTCGCCTTACGTGTTCTCCTTGATTTAGATCTAGATTTTAAAACCAATCACCCAAAATTTCAGATCTTAAGATATTCAAATTTCACAAGTTCCTAGCCAAGTGATCTCCTTTCCTTTTTATAGGCAAGCCTTTACTCAAACCATGGTCCAAAACCATAGGTATTCAATACTAGGAACCCAATACCTTGGATCAATACTTTTAGATGCAAAACCACAGATCAAAACCATAGGCTCAAATATGTCAGGCTAAATACCATGGACCATTCATAAAGATTCCCACGTGCACACGCTTTTCTGCATTGGAGTGAGTGAAGCTGGGGACCGCACCTTCTGAACGGAGAACCTACGTGTATGTCCGCAGTTCTTGGTCAGCGTACCTGCGGGTCCGCAGCTTCTCTTAGGATCACCTGTGGGTATCTCATTTTCCATGATTTTGAGTGCCTGAACTGAGATCTGCCACTTGAGTGAGTTGCCATCAAGTATGTTATCGCTCAGGTTGTCCCTAGGCTCCTGTAGGGATATGGCCGAGGTAACCACAAACCAATCTTTGGATTGCAGGTTCTAGCCCACCTGCAATCAGAGAGGGCTCTCTCTTAATGATTCAACTTTGTTGATGTTTTTAGGCTAGTTTTTGGCTCAAGGGTTTTTGTTTGCATTTGGATGGAAGGAAAATGCTTTCGGGCAGAGAGGCAATTTATGAAGTGATAAGTTTCAAACCATTGGGCATGGAGTCACGGGTTAGGATTATTAGTGCGTCTTTCTGGTCATAAGAGAAATAAGGAAGCAGGATAGCTGCTCATAACACAATCTTCAGGCTATAAGGATGAATGATATGTAAGGAATGAGAGGCACTTAAGAATCTCTCATTTAACTTAACAGAGGGAAAGATGATCTCTATCTAGGGGCAATGAAGAATCCCTAGATAACTATCTTGGGTTAAGGCAAACATGAGCCATGTGGAATTCATATTTATGCTTTAACAGAGGAAAACATAAAGAAACAATAGAAATTGAGCATAGAGTGTAGTTAAACAAATTCTATGCTAATCTTTCTTTCTGCTGTTTAAGAGCGTAATTCATGAATGAAAACAGAGGTAAGAAGCACTTATTGAGTTATGCAACAGCACGAGAATTTCATAATCACTCTTCAACCAGTAAACACAGTGAACAATCCGTTCTCCAAGGCTCATAAGCAGTCTTTGATTATAGAAATTTATCAGACATTACAGTGCGAGTCTCTCCCGGAGCAAAATCAGCTAGAGATAGCTTGTTGACTAATCAATCAACCAACCAACCAACAACCCGTAATACAGTGTTCAGGGCTGTCTTTATAGTGCAAATATCTCGAACTCATTTATTACAATTGACCTAAAACAGGTTTGCAAAAAGCTTTCTAAACCTAAACTTGTGCCAAAATTAAGTGCAAGTAAATATCTATTGAAATTGTGTCAGAGGTAGCTGGATCAAAAGGAGTGCAATGTGGCCCTTGGAGCCTCGATGCCGCACTGCTGGAATAACTGTGCTTTGGGATCTGTAGTTCTGTTCTGGTGCGAGTTAAATGTGTAATAACCATGATTTGAGAGTTTTGAGTGGCCTTACCTTCTTTTTTGACTTTGCTGGAAGGTATTTAATTTTCTCCTGCTTTGAGCCGCTGTTAAGATCTTCGCTGATACTCTTTGCCGCTACATTGATGGTCTCCACTGCTTACTGATACTCTTTGACATGCTTTTTCCCTGTTGATTTGATCTGATACTCTTTAATCTCTGTCTCTGGTCTCTTCTTGTCTTCAAATCGGTTTAATTTGGCAAAATCGGGCAATTTCGGGCCTTTTCGGTGCAAAACGGGCCAAGGAATCAAAAGATTCCCTAAATATTCCCCATATGGCCTATTTCCCGTAGCGATGCGCGATTAGCGCGAAGCGCTAATTGTGCATCGAAAAATGCCTCCGTTTCTTGTTCCGGAGCTCCGAAGCACGATTTTTCTTCCTGCGCGAATTTTCGGTTTTTTGGCTGCTGACGTCAGCATGACGTCGGCAGTACGGCGGGTGACATCATCCAGGTGACGTGGCAGGGTGGCTCATACTTTAATGCGATGCGATCGCAATATTGCATCGGCGGGGAACGAGAAGGTATTTATTTTGGAAATGCGATGCTTGCGACTGTCGATCGCCGATATCGCAATATCGCATCGGGCAACAAAGGATGGGGCACGCCTATGTGGTGAAAAAATTTCGATATGGTGACGCGAGATGGCTCACTAGGATCTGCAGAGTGTTAAGGAAATCGACAAGGGTCTATTGTGATCGGAAGTAGTGAGTATGTGTGTTAGAAGAGCATTTGAGGCCTCGGAAGGGGTCCGATAACCTAAAAAGGGATTTTATACTTTGGAAGGAGTCTATTGCATTAGAAAATGGTTTGAAGGGGCAGCATGAGGGTTCTTTCCAAGTTTCAGACAAACTGAGCGATTCCTGGGGTACTTATGGTTATTTTTCAACCAGGGGGAGGGATACTTACATAGGGGACCATTTACATAGTTTTAGTAGGGGGATGGGGAAAATATAGGGAGTTAAATAATAATGTCTTTAGTTAATATGGAGATGACAAAAAAGCGCTAAGTTTCAGAAATCTTAGGCTTGAAAAGGGGAGATAGAACCTTATAGAGAGAGTATGGATTCTCTTTGAGTGAAGCAGGTCTTCACCCAAGCTAATGACATGAAAAATGATGAAACTAAGAGATGTCAAGCAGATCTTGACCTCTTTTGGGGAAATTAGTTAATGATTTCGGGAAGATGGAGCAAGGGAAGTTAGTTACGCCTGGTTTGAGCTTCTTCAAATAAAAATGCTTGATGACTGTGATCTGAGTGTAGATGGTACTTTTAAAAGATGAACAGACATCAAGATTCTGCAACCTTGGAACTACCTACCCAGCCTGCTTACCTAACATTTTTTATTCTTTTGGTTTGGGTGCACTTAGACTCGCAGACCCATCATTTCAATTTTTCTTTTTATACCTTCCTATCTACAAACTACCCTTATTTCATCCAAGGGCGCAGATTAAGCAGTTGGGCTCCTTTGATTCTCTACCTATCTAAGAATCTGCCAAGATTAAGCTGTTTGGACAGATTTTCATTCTCTATATTCTAAAACAGGAAATTGAAATCTAGGGAGACCAAGATTAAGCTG